>MU271440.1:0-65769 GCA_021432655.1 Atractiella rhizophila
ACCATCTTTCTCGCTGTCCAGCAAAAGGACGAGCTAGACTGGGTCTGCTTTCTCCCCAATCGCTGTGTACCAGCATTTGTCCTCCAATGAACTCTCAACGGAGCAATGTGAATGCTGGGAAGGCTGGGAGTGGCGTCGGCAACTGTCTCCCAGACAAGTCCTTAGATGGAAACTTGGTCGTTACGGTGTAATAGCACACCATTTGCCTCTTTCACAAATGCACCTGGGAGTAGTTGATGTTGAATAATGGCGAGACGGATAACTGTTACGACGTCGAGGCGCGATCCAGTATCGGCTGGAGATGAGAAGATGGGAAGTGAGGAAACCGACCATGCAGGAATAACGTTAAGCTCGATATCATCTATTTGAGCAAAAGATTTTGAAAGTTGCCTGAGGCAGCTTCTCCGCCTCATTGACTCATCTTCATTGTCGCCTTGTTGCTTGATGCCGAATCACCTGCAGTTCAGCAATATTATGATCGTCTAAGCGTGCTCTTTCAAATGCGTGGTGTTCTCCACCCCGCCCTTTGACACTTTCCTTACTCTAGAGTCCTCGAAATGAGTTCAATGTCGCCGTTTCTCTCATTTTTGACGTTGAGCAGTAGGGGGGCATCCATTGAAAATGCTGGCAAACGTCGCCTACCCTCCCTTCGGATTTGCTCCGTAGTCGGCCCACCTCAGGGTTTTCGGCGGAGGCAGTGACTGACAATTCAGTTTCCTTCCGAGGGCTTTCACA
This sequence comes from Atractiella rhizophila, assembly GCA_021432655.1. Classification (NCBI taxonomy): domain Eukaryota; kingdom Fungi; phylum Basidiomycota; class Atractiellomycetes; order Atractiellales; family Hoehnelomycetaceae; genus Atractiella; species Atractiella rhizophila. The sequence continues at coordinate 736 of MU271440.1, forward strand.
CTCGGGCTGCCTTGGATATTAAAGAGGCTGGCTGACGTTTACCTATTCCCAGGAATAGCGCTTTACTACATCTCCTCGAAGAAACACGATCGTGGTCTCGCAACTATCCAAGTCGATTCGAGCAGCTATCAGTTCGATCAGTACAATCCCACCCAATCTGAGTCCGAAGTCCTCTTCTGGATCGTCAATCTCCCCAATGCTACGCACTCTGTAACTGTAACAAATTCCCAGTCCGATACGAGGTTCACCGGTGGACCCTATCTCGCGCTCAACGAGATAGTGTACACACAAATGAAATCCGGTAGGCTCTCAGACTGTTCTAATGCACCGACCTGACTGCCAATTTGGCAGATCCATCAGCGACAGGAACGATGTCTACAGCAAGTTTAGTACCGACGGGAAATCCGTCTGCGTCAACCTCTCAGACCTCCAAAGGTTCCTCAGCTGGAACCATCATTGGAGGAATTATCGGTGGTCTGGCGCTTTTGGCTCTTGTCCTTTTCCTTGCTTGGCTCATCCTTAAACGGCATCGCCGAGGGTTTCAGTCTTTGTCGACATCTGTGGAACCTCCCATCCCTCCAAAACCCGGGACTGTGGTTGCGAGAAGTGGCGGTGAGAAGATGGGGTGGGGCGGAATGCATGATCGCGCCATGAGCGCCTTTTCAACCTTCACCGGATCGAGTGGGAAGGGGAGCTATAGAAGTTTCAGCGCGACGAGCGAGGACGCGGGGACGACGCCCACGACTTTCTACATCATGCATGGAGATAGGAGGACGAGCCAAGGTGCGGATGACGCAGAGTTGGATTATGGACATTCGAAGAAGGCGAAGTGGTCTGAAGATGGCGTCATGACTGCCATGGATCTCCCCCTGCTCCCCACTTCCAGCAGGGACCCTCGTTGGAGCTGGCAAGACAGCTCAACTGCACCTCTGTTCGCTCCAACCCCCAGAGTGGCTCCTCGCGTGGCGCCTGCAAAAACATCAGGCTCAAAATTTCCCATCAGCATGGAGTCGAATCATTATCGCCAGTCACAGTCGACTGCAGCCACACCAGGTCATATATCAACCTCATCCTCACGACCTGCATCGTCGCGTCCACCCCATGGTTCACGCGAGCGATCTGGTTCGGACTCGAGACCTTCGTCAAGAGACAATTCAGTCCCGCCGCCACCAGTAAGTGGATCACGATATGATCAACTCTCATACTACTCCCTCCCTCCTAAATCAACACCGACGCCTCCCGTTTCACGCTCCAATCCCCAGCCTTCGAGTTCCCGCCCACGCTCCCACTTCTACCACGCCAAGGATCGCGTGTCACTTCCTCCTGAGATGCAAGAAGGGCGGAATCGGTCGTCGTCACAGTACGATTCTGCAATCATTCCAGACATGGAACCCTCCTATCCACTCCTGTCCGCAAGAGAAGAGCCGCCCACCCCACCTGAAGGTTTCACCAATGTCAGGAGAAGCTTAGAGTCGCAACGTCGGCACGTTGCATCGAGTTCACAGGATAGCTCGCCAGGAGGCTACTTCGGTTACTCCGCCACCCAGGAACAGTTTCGATCACCTTTTTATCATCCTTCAGTCCCTCCGATTTCCACTCAAACTAAACCCGCCCAGCAGCCTGGCAGTACCCCGTCGTCGGCCAACTCCTCGCGATCACAACTCCAAATCATCACTTCACCTGAGCAGTTGAATAGGGCAAGAAGTGAGGAAGAAGAGCACCTGCGAGCCATCAGTCCGAGGACAAGGGAGAGGATCGTGAGGGGTTTGGCGGGTGAAGGAACCTTGGGGAGCATGACACTGTGGAGTCCAGCCCCACCGTACGAACCAGGTGGCCAGCCGGGTGCAGCGTGATTGCTGTGAATGGAAAAGCGCGGTTAGAAGTGTTGCTTTTTTAATATCTGGGCTTTTGGATGGACAACTCACTTTAGTGGACATTTGATAGAGCAAATTAAAATCGCCTTTGTTGTTGCATGCAATCGTTTAGGCAGCTGAACACTGCGCCTGTCTCTGCTTTCGCATTTTTCTCACCATAGTGTGGATGTAAAAGCGACTCCTTTGACATTACTGACGATATTTTCTCATGCTTTGTACATGTAGTTGCTGACGTTTTTTCTGCAAATATCTTACTTTGACGATCAAACTACTTCTTCAGCGCTGTGTTACTCCCATTCCTGCTTCACAACCAAAAAGCTACAGTTCACCGAGTGTGTCGAGGAGCGGAGAGCTGGAGCGTTATTTCAGTTTGAGAGGCGCACAGCTCACTAACGTCGACTAACTTGACTGAAACAATTTCCCCATATTATCCCGTATAAATACATCTAGCATCCTGTAGAAAAGCCAATCCGTTTCAGTCATTAGGTCGTTACCTGTCCACAGATCGAAGCAAGCAAATAGAGTTTCAGGCGCCTGTGGATGGCGAGTCAACTTCTTGTCGCAAATGCAGAGGAAGGGCGATGAACACACTCGTGGTATTATGCCTTCTCTTCATGGCTGAAGCTTCCAGCGTCCTTATCTTTTGAGGCAAAGCTCTCTGACCGTGCATCATAGTTGTCGTCATCCTTGAGCTCTCCATTTCCGACAAAAGTGGTTTGGGCGTCAATGCGGAGCCGTGAGACGTGTTCAGTTGGCGAGAACTTGAAACCTAACGTTGGAATATCGTAGATTCGAGAAGACTCCTCCACTGTCATGCCCCTGTTTATGGAAACATCGATGAGCATGAAAGTTAGGGAACGAGAAAATGACTGCGCACTTAGTTTCGCACACGAATATGTAATGCAAGACAAGGAAGACTGCTTGGACCCCGATGTAAACGAGATAGTATTTCCATGCGATGGCTGCCAAATCAGTCGCCATCAAATTCTGGATCAATGCAAAGCAGATCAGACGGACCATCTAGAGCGATCGGGTTGACAAAGGTAGAGAACGCCAGGCCAACAGACTGAAAGGTGGAGAGGAGACCCATAGCCTTGATACGCAGTTGGGTAGAACAGATCTCTGAGACGTAAAGAGGTGGGAGAGGGGTGAATGCAATCACGTAGCAGAAATCTGTGTCGATGGCGACATCAGCAAGCATACATAGGGGGGGAGGGAGGAGCATACAGAAAAGGTAGATCATAGGAATGACCGCTAGACCAGTAGCTTTGTTCCCAGTCTGCGCGTATCTTTACAAGGTGTTGGATCATCTAAGCCTGAAGGAGGAAAGGTTGACATACGATCCAGCTACTCCAGTCAGAATGGAGAACATAAGCAGGATCCCTGTGCAGGAAATCAAGAAGAGCCTGCGTCTTCCGAGCTACATGTGCAAACGAGCGCCTCAGTCTACATCTGCGGAACTGTTTGGAGTAACCTACTCTTTCGGAGAGAGAAGCTCCAGTGAAAGCCCCAAGAAGATTCCATGTGTTGAGTCCAGCGTTGATACCAGTGATTTGTGCACTTCACCCCTTGTAAGTCCCGCATTTTCTAAACAATGATGAAAAGCCTACGGATCAGTAATACCTGATGCTCGAAGAACAGGTGCGAGATAGTAAGAAATGATCCCCACTCCGTTGAGTTGCGAGCAGAGGGTGACAATGGAGATGACGAGGAAGCGCCGACGGTTTCCTTCACCATCGAAGAATGACAACCAGGATGTGGCCTTCGCCTCTTCCTCAATGCGGATGGACTCTTCAATTTCTTTCAGCTCGTTCAACACAAGTTCATCATCCATCTTGCCGTTTGAATCTAATTTAGTCAAGGTTAGCATCTAAGATCTGTGAGGGTTGAGAGAAAGCGGCGCACGATGTTTAGCCAAAATCCTATGCGCTTCGTCCTTCCGCCCTACTTTGACAAGCCATCGAGGAGATTCATCCACGAAAGGCATCCCAAGGACGATGAGAATAGGGCCAAATCCCTGGAGCAAATTAGGGAGACGCCATTGCCAGTTGATGTCGGAGGGTGTCCAGTAGTTCATAGCAAAGACAATCCAGCCTCTACTCCAAAGGTTAACTGAGATCAATTAATAAGAAAAGAACAAACGCAAGGATGGCTCCGACGTAAAAGACCGCGAAAAAGTAACCGGTTGCTTTCGCACGATACCTTGATTTTGAGTTAGCTTTCGCAATAAACGTGCAAGAAAAATGCACCTAGGATGAGCCAACTCGGTTGTGAGAGGAGCACCATTGATAAGGCACCAAGATGTCTGCTCGACTCTCAACACTTAAGTTGACCGAACAGAGGAAGACGGACTCCGAAACCCAACACAATGCGCGAACCAATCAACATCCCCCTCCCATTAGCAAAGCATCCGATAAAAGCGCCGGCGACGAGGAGGGCAGCACCAATGAACATGGGAATCCTTCGACCGTATCTATCGCTGACCCAAGCACAAAGGACCGGAGCAAGCATCTACCCATATTGTATTAGAATACGGAAACTGATGGATATATGAGCCTACTATCTTGGGGAAAAAGTAGGAGGCAGATATCAGGCCAAGCGTTGTGCCTATAAACCTCCATATAAGCTTCGTCGTTTCAGGCAGAGGAAGAGTGACAGACCAGTTGGGCGACCATAAAATGACTGCCAACTTGCAATTCCTTGTAACCCTGTAAGAAGTACACCATCGTAACCAAGCTATCGGTCAAAACAAATGAGCACTGGGGTTTAATATTGCAAAAAGGAAACTTACACTGTAAACTCCTGCAAAGCAAACGCAGAGAGCAAGGACATTCTTGCGAAGACCAGGATCCTTCCACCAATTAGGATCGGTGTTGTTCTATTGCATTGAAGCATCAGCAAAGCTCAATAGGTAGTTTCAGAGTCACAAACCTGCCATGCAGCCCATCCTGGAGCAGACATCTTCGCTAGTTTGCTGTTGTCGGAGTTGAAACCTCAGTATCCGCTTTCGCCAGAGAGACTGGTACGCTGCTTGAGAGCTGCTGGCGAGCAGGAGACTGGTTTGGGATACGATGTGATATTCGGACGAGCTTTAAGCAAAGGTGTGCCATGATCGCCAAGACATTGGAAAGTTTGGTTGAGCCTAAAGTGCTTTTGTCCAAGTCATCTTTGCCAAAAGATCATCCGTGCACTGTTCCAGAACGTTGGGCTGAATGTGGGGAACTCATTCCATCAGCGACGAATTGGCGAGAGGCGGACTATCCAAGTCAGTTATGACAGAGTCTAGAGGGCGAACAGAAAATGTTCCCCATTCTGGAACTAACGGAGCAGGACTGCTTGTCCGTGACACGTCCTTCCTATCGTGATGAACTCGGAAGGCCAGGAAATTCGGGAACAACAGCAATTCCACTCCTCAAAGAGCATCACTTGGCTTCGTTCCCTTTGAGGAGTGATGTGGGGCGGTCTTGGAGGGAACGAGACTGTTTTTCCTTCAGGGAGCACAGGGCGGGGAATCGGATGCATTGACCAAATTCTATGTTCCTGTCAAGGACTTATCAGTGAGCAACTTGTGTGAGTCAGTAGAAAATCAGTACTACATTACAATTTTATACAGCGGCAGATCTGACAACAGAAGTTCTAGGGTGGTATTTCAGCACGGCGAGGTGCATCTCATGCAATTCAGCCGGAGGTTCTATCTTCTCTCGCTTTAAACACGCAAGACCCATCTTCTCGTATGCTTCGACCTATCCCATATCCATGCATCATCTTCTGAGTTTAAAGTGAATTCGAAGAGAGCACACCTGCCATGGATGGATGGTGAGGAGGTATAAGTCCAAGTGGTCATCTCTTGCCTTCGCAGCCACCAACCAAGTCAGGACCGCTAGTACAAAGGCGCATGGGACATGCAGAAACAGAGCTCACCTTAGTAATCGCCAATCTCACAAGTATGGCACCAATTCCTTTTCCCTGGTGGGCCGGATGCGTGCCTAAACACTTGATATACCAATGATCAAGCGCATAGTTCTTCGGCAGGTCTTTCTCGCCAAATCGACGGATTGAAGGCTCCATCTGTGATTTTCACCAGAGTGTCAGCCAAATATCATAAGGAGAAAGAGAGGAGCAGGATAATCACCACTGTTGATATCCAATGGAGAATGGTAGGGTTTGACTCTTGTAATTTATCAGCGTACGGTTTGAATAGCTGCATCTGCCGCTCACTGTTTCCATCCCACCACATTATCTTCATATTCCTCTCTAGATGGAGGACTTAGATAATAGCATACGTACTCATGAAGCCAGATGTTCCCGGGTCCAAAAAGGACCATCACTCCCAGCACGTCTTCTTCTCCATTCGCGGCATCACCGCCACGAACAATCCACACCTCTCCACTCTCCAGACCACATCGCACCTCCGTCTCTAGTTCCAACGCGACCAACTCGGGACTTCCGCCCATGATGGGCGCTATGGTAGGATCAGGCAGGAAGGCGGATGTAAGGGTTCGAGTGATGGAGGATAGAAGGGGGTGGTCTGTTCCCCTGGTGAACACATGAAGGGATGGGATCGAAGAGAAACATACCTGAGGGAGTGGAAGAGGGGAGAAGTACCTGTTCTATCTTGTAGTGCAGAGCTGTTGCCATTTTGACAGGTTAAGACTTCTTCTGCAGTGATCAACTGCTTTTTCGAGAGAGGTGGTTGTGCCACTTTTTATAACTGTCATCCACAAATGCTCTACTCCGACCTACTCGCCTCATAGCGGGGCCCGTCTTTGTATACGACTGTCCTTACCGGGATGTGGACACGACTCCTACCTCGCCTTGGCTGAAAACAGAAACGCTGGCAACAGTCATAGCTCGGTTCAAGAATGATTCCAACATTGTCTGCGGTCGCCAATTTTACAGTAGCAGGGGCAAGCATTGGCTAATTTGGAATCGAGCAGGTATATATTGAACGTTGAGCAGTCATTAAACACAATTAAATCGGAACCCTCGAGCGCTCAAGCTCACTGCCACTTCTTTCATAATCTGGAGCTTCAAGTCAATGAGCGCAACTGCAAGACAGGCCAGTTAAAATTGTGCTCTCGTGAAATGACCAGCATGGCTCTGGTAGTCTGAGCTCGCTCAAGTGCCTTCGTCAAGCTTTCAGCTAGAGATGTAGAAGTGCCCGACACTACAGTAACGGTCCCAATATGTTTAAGTTGAAATCGTTCTCGGCGAAAAGGATGCCTGAAGTAATACCTAAGGGGGCCCAACCGAGCTTTGGGGCTTAAGCTTTGAAGCTCAAGGTAGACAACAGGTATACCCGCAATGATCGACTGTGATCGATCGACGGACACTTCGCTGGCAACTCTTCAAAGTAGACATAGTAAGACAGGTAGAACGATGCTCCTCCTCCTCTCGAACGACGACGGCCCTCCCTCCGCCTCCTCCCCTTTTCTGCTCTCATTCCTTTCGTCCCTCCGCACCTCCCTCATATCCAAGGCAAAAGGCGAAGTCAAAGTGCGCACCATCATACCCTCAACCCAATGCAGCTGGGGCGGCAACGGATTCACCGTCTCCACCCCTCTATCTATCAGCTACTTGTATCCGCCGTCCACTGAACCCTCTCTGCTCCGGCGGACGAAAGAGGAATGGGAAGAGGAACTCGTGCTCGTCGATGGGAGCCCAAGCAGCTGTGTGAATTTGGGTCTGTGGAATGCGGAGGATATTTGGGGCAGCGAGGAGAAAGTGGATTTGGTCGTTACTGGACCGAATTTTGGGAGGAATACGGGAACGGCTTTTGAGGGTGCTAGGTCAGTAGCCCTTTCCATCCATCGACGGTGCGAGTGGCATTCTGCCTTCTCTCCTTATCCACCCACTCTTTGTTGTGGAATGTCAAGGCAACGAGTGCCTCGTTTTCTGATTGGTGTTTGGTGTATGGATGGACTATGCATTTTCTGCCAAGGAAGTTGCATATCTTTGCTTCTGGGAGGTGGCCTTGACATGAGTACGATGCCATCTTTTGGCGGTATCATTAGACGTTGAGAACATCCCATTATGTCCCTCTTATCTTAAGATTTGTAAATGAAACCATCGTCACTCTTTGCCCGGAGGAGCTTTTCGTATGGAAATGTTTCGCTCAGAGCGTGGCATCTTTGTCTCCTTTGGTTGCTGAGGTGCCTCCTTTGGTTTCTGAGATGCGCACCTTGCTTCTGACAGGCAGATGGGTGACTCTTAGGTCGTTCTTCTGCCCTCCCAGTTTATGGTGCCAGTGAAAAGTCATGGGAAGCAAGTTGTGGACTTCTTTACTACCCTGCGAACAGAGGTAGTTTCACGCTCAGGGGTACTTAAATTATCGAAGGGTGATGTGAGCTAAGATTGATTATGGACAATTTTATAGAGGCAATGAGGTGAGGTGCCTCTTGAGAATTCTAAGATATCAGAAAGCGTGTTTTGATACACCGATGGATTATCATCCCCTACCTTGGTTGTTGCCTGAGCAGTGAAGTTTCACTTGCACCATGATTTCTCAACGGACGAGTGTCCAACAGTAAACGCAAAAGCAAGAGAGGCAGGAGAAGCCAGTTATCACAGGTGGACTGAAGAAAGGAACGCAATATCGTGCTAGCGAATGCAGTAGAACGTTATTCTCATGAAAGTTGTTTTAAGGGATATTCTTTCTTCCGCTGCTCAGTGCACAGTTCAAACATGTCATGGGAGTGGCCTTGGTTTTATCGTCGTTAATCACCTTTTGACATGCAGAGTTGGTAGATAAAGGACCAGGAAATTGCGCAAGGAGCGTGTGAACCTCTCATGATCCGCTAACGCTTCCTCACTACTTTGTTGGTGTTTGCGGCGAGCAAGCCATGTGACAAGGTCTTCCATTTCCATTTTTGAAAATCACAGGCTGGGCTCAATTGGTGAAGACTGATCGAAATACAACTGATACCCACTCAGCGCAACCCTGGGTTCAGCCCTCTCCGCCAACCTGTGCCGCGTCCCGTCTATTGCAGTGTCTTATGGGATCTTCGGACGGCCAATCCGCCCTGAGTATGTCGCTGCTGCGAACGAAATCGCTTGCAAGATCATCTGGAGGCTGTGGGAAACGGGCTTCCCAGAGCACGATCGCGCAAGGTGCTATAGCGTCAACATTCCTGTGCGTAGATCTTTCGGTCACCCGTGGTCATTCATGGAAAGTTAAATAGTTGGTGGAAGCTATCACAAAGGATCCGAAGGTTGTTTGGGCAAAAGTAGATCAGCAGTTCTATGGACGGCTGTTCAAGCGGGAAGTAAAGGAGAGAACTATTGATGCTGAAGGAGATACAGAACCTCTGGAGACCAAGGGGAAAGGGGACGAGGAGAAGGGATTGAAGTTTGAGTTTAGACCAGATATAGATTGGCTGATACATCCGCCGAAAGAGGATTTGGCAGAAGGAACGGATACTGCTTGTATGTTTAAGGGAGAGGTGCGTTTCATAGCCTGGTCATGCAAAAACGAGTCCTCATTGTCAAGTAGATTACGGTCACTTGCCATCGAGCCGCTTATACGGAGGTCACCATGGACGGTGAGCGGGAGTGGAAACTGTGAATAGCAATACTTGGGATAGAACCATCGTGTTGCAGAGTATTCTACACACATTGCACAAATAATCAAGAACTTCATAATGAAGAAGCAGAAACCCGAAGCTGTTGGTAGCAAATCCGATGCTCCATAAAGTAACAAATTACAAATCATCAAGTCCATCCTGATCTTCCATCTAACCGCCTCGGATCGATGCCTCCTACCCAATTGGAGACGGCGATGTCCTGTCCTTCCATCCTCATCGTCCCGTTCACCAGATCAAACAATTCCATCTCTCCAACTTCAGTCCCGACTCCATCTATGCCATTCCCGATTGTAATACTAGCGGTCATATTCTGATCATAGAGGAACTGTGCAAAGCTAGGGACATCGACGGTGCCATCACTAATGACAGGATAGTTGTCATGATCGTCGCCAAAGGAAGACGCAGGTGATGAAGCATAGGTGGTTGCGTAGGGATCAATGTATCTCGCTTCTGCAGGGAGGGGATTTTGGTTTGCTGGACGTTTTGAGGGTGAGTAGCGGGCGCGAGAAGGCAGTACAGCACCCGGTCGATGGACATGTATGACGCGTGCCTTGATTCTGCCGTCGACGCTCCTATACTGGTTGACTGTCGAAGAAGAGGATGTAGTGGACTGCCTCTTTGGCTCCTTTCCTTTGGCCTTGGCCTTCCCTCTTTGGCCTCTGCAACGATCGGCAACTGTCTCCTCCCCCCTCTTCGTCCTGCATTTTGCGCAGATACATACCCCTACACATTTCATACATCCCCCTTGATTGCGCCAGAGAATCCATGTCGCGTCCTCCTTCTTCTTCTTCACGCTCTCCACGGCTGCGGTAAGCATGTCTGAGACATACCAGGGCTCGTGCTTTCTCGCCATACACCTGATGCAGAAGCGGGCAGTGCAGAGGGGACAGATCAACTTGGGAATGTTCGTCTTAGTAGCACAGCCGTGGCAAGTCTTCGTGGGGTAGTTGATGGACGTCTGTTCCATCGGGCAGTTAATGGGAAATAGCCCGTATTCGGGTAGTCGAGACTGGACCCACCTCGTAGTCTGTTCCATCTGGGAGGGTAAAAACTACAGCGCATGGATTTGTCGGCAGCGAGGCTCCTTCGGCGTCTCCCTAGTCATTTCATTGCCATCAACAATCATCCTCAATAGAGGCTCACAGCGCACCTGGTGCCTCTTCCTACTTCCTTTCCCTCTCCTCTTATCCCCGTCTTCTCCTTCATCCTCCATCACCACCATCTTCCTCTTACGGTGCAGCCGCTTCTGCAACTGTACATACTCCTCGCTCTCCTTAGCTTTCGAGCTCTTGCGCCTCCTCTTTTTCTGACTTGAGTCGTCCTCGCTTTCGCCTTCCTCTCCTGATAGAGGACGACCGCCAGATCGCGGATAATAGAACAGCTCTACCTCCCCCCACTCCCCCGTTTCTTCTCTCCTCCTCCTCTTCCTCGGCGACAACCTGTTCTCTTCCCCTGTCTCCTCTTCATCACTTGGTCGCGCGAAACTGAGATTGAGCTTTCTCCTTTTTGTAGCTGGTTGGCGAGGAGCGTTTGAAGAGCGATATGGTGAAATAAGGAGGGTCTCCACCTCCATCTCCTCATCCGGGACGACGATTGGCCGCTTCTTCTTCCTTCTGACAACAGTCACGATCTGCTCCTCTGGTTCTTTCTGAAACTCCTATCCCCCGCCGAACAAAACCAAATAATATCAGTATCTTCTCCTCCTCCTTAATGTTGGCGTCGAATTGGAGAAGGAAAAACCTACCTCCTCCCAATTAACCGCCTTCAATCCCACCTCCTTCCCTTTCCGCTCTTTCTTCCATACCTTCCCGGCATCTTTCTCCACCGGACGCTTACGAGTCCCCCACTCCCTCCAACCACTACCTTGAGCCCTCTCCTCGTCGCCTTCTTCCTCCAACTCGTCTCGTTCCCACCATCTCTTGCACTTTTCATCAATGGAACGCAGATTTTCGGCATCCCAACCGAACACGATGGGATGGGAAAGATATTTTGTGAGACAGGAGGTGGAGCGGACGGGAGGAGAAATGTGCGAGACGAGCCTGAGGTTGAGGTCTGAATGACGGGGGAGGAGGACTAGGGAATGAGTTCTCTTCTTAGACGTGGATGGTCCGTTTGGTTTGGAAGAGGAGGAAGCGGCGCGGGTGGAGAGAAGGGATAGGTCGTAGAGGGAAAGTGATAAGAAGTAGTGCTGTTGATCGCCGTCTTCATCCTTTCCTGGAGGCAATGTGGCTTTGCCGGAAGGTGAAAGGATGGATGTGGATGTCGAGGTTGGCTTTGTAGAAAGTGTTCGCATTTCTTGGACGGAGTAAGGAGACGATGCGGCAGAGATTTCTTGATCCTTTTGGCGTTCGGACGTGGAAGACGAAGGAGCGGACATAGTGATCCTATAATGTACTGTTATAAGAACGTGAGCACTCTGTCCAACTGAGGGGATGCGAGGAGGATTGAAGGAAGCAGAAAGGGCGAAAAAAAGTGCAAAGTTCACCTAGATATGCTTATATTCTTCTTGAAAACTTATAAAGTGCCATTAAGCCCTAGACCTGATTGTGCGGAGAAAGGAAGGGCAAAACAAAATCTCAACCCAATCTTCGAACAAACAAAAGCAAATACTTGATTCCGATCGCGTTCGTGCTGAACCCGACGTACTTCTATTTCTGTGATTGCTTTGGGCTAGGTGTGAACCTGAAATAAATTTGGCGCAATGTTTCAAAATCGAGCAAGGAGACGTATTTTAAAGTCAATATTTCTCAAATTAATGCTTCCCTATTGTTTTACTTAAGTCTACAAAGTGCTCAAGTAGTCAAAGAAGTATGGTGCTTCGAAACTGGCCGCGTAACAATCACATATAGAATAATTTCTTCTACCACGGCCGAATTTAGGAGCTTCGAGAGTACCTGGCATAAATTAAGAAATCCAGCAAGCTGGCTTTGCAGATTGCCTTGCTGATTGATGTGCATGTGCGTAGAAGCCGTTTGCATTTACAAGAGCTTCAAATATGCACGATGCAGGGAGGGAAAACAGATACTCCTCGCTGTGAGGCAAAAACAACATGCCCCAACATCCCTTTTCCCTTACAAGACAAAGAGTTACTCACGTTCCTCTCGTCTCTCCTTTCTTTTTGGGCAACGTCCCTATCCACTATCAAATAACTGAAATGCGCTATATCCTCCTTGATTGTTGTTGACCAACAACTCCAAAGACTCTCGCTTGATGAGATGACTTGATGTTGACTTCGCTGGTCAAGTGCGAAAGGAGGTGCGCAGTTGGTGTCTAGTCATTCTCTGGTCTGCTAATCTTTATGCCACGTGATAACAACAGCAGAAATGTCAACTGTGAGTTTTCTGCTGTTCTGCTTGCCTTTACTGAGAGAAGCATGATGAATGTTGGTCGCATAGGATAAAGCATTTGGACTCGCCCTTCTAGGGCTCTCAGGTGTCATATTCACCTATTATACCATCTGGGCTTTATTTTCCGTGAGTGCTCTCGCTTACTCGCTTACTCTTTGCGTCTCTCTATCCTGTCCTATGCGCAATAGAGCTGATCAAAGGACTTCTGACAGCCCTTTCTCCCAGAGGAAGCAGCGCTCCTCGCATACTTCCCAGCGAGGGAATGGGCGATCCGATTACCTGCGCTCGCCGTCTGCATACTCTTTGGTGCTGTGGGCTTCGGCATGGGTGTCGTGTTGGTTAAACGAGGGCGAGCACGGAGGGGAAGGGGGAGGGAGAGGATTCTTTAGCTTCAATATGGGAGTTGATTCGGCGAAGTGCTCTCTGCAGTCAGTTGGGTATGGTGCATAGGCGGAAAGTGGGATGTGGCTGTCGTTGGCTCGGAGCGCTAGATGTCTTAAGGACGCCTAGCACATCAGTCAGTGGGATTTGTGGATTGGCCACGAATGGGAAGGAACGAGCTCATCATTATATCCTCTTCTGCTCCGACTGGTATTTTGCGCCTAGTGTCATATGAATTCAGCCTCCCCTGTAACGCTACATTTATGTTCTTTGTGAGGAAGAACACGAGGTAGGTTCATCATTGGCTTTCTCAAGCTCAACCTGAGATGAGAGTATTTCCTCTGAGTTTCGGGAACGCGAATGGTATTAGAGATGTTGCGTCATAACGCAACCTGAAAACGACGACCCCTTCAAACGGAAGGAAGAAAGAAAGAAAAGCGTAGATTATACTATTTATCCCATTGACGGGAAAAGTGGGAATAGAGTAAGGTACGGCTTTTTTCGTCTCAGTTTGTCTGGGTCTGGGTCTGGAGGTAGAGCAAGGTGTTTCTTCAAACAAAATGATGGAAGATGGATCGCTTCACTTGACAGAGCGCCTTTTATCGTCTAAGAGAGACGTGTTAGTCCTCGGCTGTTATGGAAAGAGAATTCCATTCTGTTTTGAGTCCCTGTTCGACTTGGTGTTTCTGTCTTTCCCCGTGTGCTGTATACTACCTCGGAATGTGTTGAGGGATGCGATGTGGGTACAGAGAGCCACCAACTTGCATAAATACACCAAAGTTTTAAAAGATTGAGAAAAGCGAATCCACGAATCACTTTAGTTGTTAGCGCGTCACTTGTTCCCCTAGCTCTATCATATCCCGCTCCGCATAGTGAAGGGACGGAGCAGATGAGCCGAGAAGAAGTTTACTTTACTTGATACCGCTCTATTTATTCCCTTCCAACTCCTTTAAAGCGGTGCAATCTTGTTATTTGTCCGGCACTTGTCGGATGTCGCCGCTTTACTTTCCTTCCCTCAGAATTGAAGGGGCCAAATATTACTTAGGATGAGTAAGCTAGAATTCGTGGAATTGCATTAAGAGTCGTTTACTACCTCTCGCAGCTATCACACCCACCGCTTTTTTGTGCGACGAGGGGCCAGGCAACGAGATATCACCCAAAATCTCCTGACCATTTACGAAATATCGTGATGCTTCCTTCCCTTTACTAGAGCCAGGGGCTGTTCTACCGAGCCCACGACTTTACTTTACACGCTGATACCGGCTCTCCAGATGAACAAGTCACGCTTCCTTACCACACTCCTCCTGCCAACGCTCCCATCTCGTGCCTTCTCCAGCACGACGCGTCGCGCATTCCAACCGTCTCTACGCTCACTATCCGAACCCGTCTCCAATGTCCCAAATCCATCTGGACCCTCAAAAACGCAAAGGTACCTCTTCGGTGGCTTCCCTCACATTCTCGGCGGTCTCGCGCTTGGGTTCGGAATCGTCTGGTATATGGAACATGACAAACCTGGAGACACTACCTATCGTCGATTTGAGACCAAGGTGTTGGAGATGTTTGGAAAGAAGAGAGTGCTTGAGAACGCCCTGAGCAAGGATGAATGGCATGAGTTTGTCTTGGAGCGGAAGCAGGTAGGTCATTCAGTTCTGCAATAGAATTTGCCTGAGATCGGCGAAGGATTACAACCACAACACTGCGATCTTCACCTTCTCCATCCCTGCTCACACCTACATCGACTTGCCCACCGCATCGTGCCTCATGGTCGGAGCACCGGGCAAGGATCCCAACAAGCCAATCGTCCGACCTTACACTCCCATCACGGCGCCTTACTTCAGCGATAGGATCGAGCTGATGATCAAGCGATATGACCAAGGGAAGGTGTCGAAGCATATCCACAACCTACGACCTGGAGAAACGCTCAAGATGAAGGGACACTTTCCCAAGTTCCCTTACGAACCCAACAAATTCACGGTAAGCTGATCCTCGTCATGTGGAAACTTCTCGCTCATGCGGAAGGCAGAAAATCGCCATGATCGCTGGAGGATCTGGCATCACACCGATGTTCCAGATCTTGCAGACCATTGACGCCAATCCTGCAGACAAAACTCAAGCGCTCCTCATTTTTTCCAATCGCGAAGAACGGGACATCTTGTTGCGAGGAGAATTCGAAGATTTGGTGAAGCGGAAACCAGATCAGTTCAATGTCGTCTTCACTCTCGACGAGCCTCCTCAAAGATGGGGCGGACCTTCAGGTTTCATTACAAAGGATCTTCTGAAGAGCTTCCTCCCTGGTCCCCAGCAGGGAGAAAACATCAAAATATTCGTTTGTGGGCCCCCAGCCCAAAGTAAGTTTTTGCCCGCCTGGTCCCGTCAGCTAAAACTTAGATGAACGTTTAGTGGAACACATCTCTGGGAACAAGAAGAGTCCTCAAGATCAGGGCGAACTGAAAGGAATCTTAAAAGAGCTGGGTTATACTGAAGAACAAGTCTACAAGGTTCGTTCAGGGCTCATGTTCATCGCACTGATTGAAACTAATGGATGCCGAACTAGTTCTAAGTCCGTAGACCTAGCGAGAGAATTTACATTACTGTAGATACTTGGTAGGAAATACAATCCAAAATAATTCCAGCCTCTACTTGTACAAAGATAAGATACGTCAGAACGCCTACCCTAGTACTCTTTCTCCTCCACTTCCGCCGCCACTTCTTCGTAATCTGTTCTCGCTTCAGAATATTTTAGGTGTGCGATGCCGCCGGGGACATACCTTTCTCTAGGGCAGCAAGATCTTCACGGGCCTCTCCAAACTCTCCCTCTTCCATACCCTCTCCAACGTACCAGTGTACGAAAGCTCGTTTGGAGTAGAGACGATCGAACTTTTCATCCAGATTTCTCCAACTACAATCGAGATTAGTTGTTGAACTTGGACAAATGGCAACGACTTACGCGGAAAGAATAGAAGTGCTGTTTGACAGCATGCAGAGGGAGCGAGTGACAGGCGCCATCCCAATGTGAGTCGGAGGTGACGCGCAGAGTCCCAGCTTTAGGGAAAGGATAATCAACAATTGTTAGGTTAAGAAGGCAGAAAGTAAAGAGCGCACCTTAAAACCGGTAGGGCTCCAGTCGACGAATCGAATCGTCTTCCTCGTCTTGATATTAGCAACAGCAGCATTCGCTGTGATTTCCTCTTAGTACAAGAGAAAAGAAAATTGAGATTACTGACCATCTCTCGGTACGACATCGCCTCGAAATAAAAGAGCGCAAGACATATATCTTCCCTCAACTGCTCGCACGTTCATATAGCTGTTGGAGTCGAAACAAGCAGCGATCATTTCAGACACAGAGTTTCGTTCATGCGCGGCTGGTGACGCAACTTATTTTAGATTCAGGCAAGAAGGAGAAAAGAGCGAACCATTATTCTCAGGGAGGAGTGGGGCATAGCTCATGAGAGGATAATGAATCCGAGGGAAAGGTACCAAGTTAGTCTGGAATTCGGATAGGTCGACATTGAGAGCTCCTTCAAAGCTTCCTTCATTGATTCAGCGGGGCAACATCTCCCAAAAGCGTAAAAACTAACCGAATAGAGGATGTTACTGAAGATACAGCTTGTGCAATTAATCGGTTGACATTTTGCATTCCTGGGAGCTTCGCATTCAAGCGAGCCCTGCAAAGATCGTACACAGCCTCGTTGTCGATGAGAAAGGAAACATCGACATGTTCCATTGTGGTATGGGTCGTAAGAACTGCGTTATAAGGCTCAACCACGGAATTCGAACGTCCCTTGGCTGAAAGACGGTGAGCATCCTCTCTAACCAAACGATGCATACATACATGGATAAATTCCAAACTGAAGGCGTGAAATCTTGCCGTAATCATTTGCCAGCTTCTCCAAGAGCAAGCTGCCAAATCCAGAACCCGTCCCACCTCCGAATGAATTGAACATGAGAAAACCCTACGATATCCTTTAGCGAGAAGGATAGGGAACACAGGAAGAACGAACCTGCATCCCATCACAAGCTTCAGCTAGCTTTCGAACCCGATCCATTGCCGTATCTACAAGATTTCTGCCCACGGTGTAGTGTCCGCGTGCATAGTTTGACGCAGCGTCCTCAGGCCCAGAGACGAGATCGTCAGGGTGAAAAAGCCCTTTGAAGTCTCCTTTGCGCACCGTATCCCTATTCTCTACACTTCAGCGGCAACTCAAAAGGGGTAAGAGGAAGAGGCTCACACAACAGACGGTTCAAGGTCCATAAATGCCGCCCTGGGGACATACTTTGCGTCCCTGGTTTCGTTGAAGAAGAGAGAAGGATCTCCAAATGGAAGGGCTTCCTTCAGCTTGCCAGTGGTTGTTATTCCATGCTCCAGCAGGAGGAGCTCCCACACACTGGACCCAAGCTGACATCCCGCCTGTCCGACGTGCAAGCTGACGACTTGACGCATCGACGAGGCGGGGGGAGCAAGATACCACGTATTGCGAATCTTGAAAGGAGTTTATGGGCTCAGAGTCCTTTCCCTGTAAGCAACGAGGGAGGACAAGAGCTTGAAAATCAGGTGCAGGGACCGAAAAGAAAAGGTGTGCCCTTTTTATACGATGGGCTGAGTACTGGGTGCGGTACTGAGAAGGACAGCTGACTCGCTTTCTCGTCAAATTCTGAGGTGTCCAAAACGAGAGACGAGCTCGCGGATCCGATAGAGGAACCGACGGTGCTGATGCTCTAAATCCTTTGCGTCAGTACTCGATATGAATACCGGGTGATCATACTACCTTACTCAAGCAAACTGAGCCACCGTTATTAATATATATTCACAATGGTCCCTTCTTCCCCGTTCGCCTTCAAGCCAAAACATTCGAAAAGCAAGGAGCGGACGGAAATGGCCCAACTGCGGACAAACACATTAGATCATCAGTGTGAGAACATTGGGATTGTTGGTACAGTAAGATGAGGCGTCTGTTTCGAATTTCAGGTTTAGCACGGTCAGAGTATTATCTTCCGGGCTGTTTTATTCCCCAGGGTAACTCATGCTCCAATACGTGGAAACTAAACAAGCCATTCTATGGTCTGAGGATATATCTTGGTTCGCAGGGTCAATCGTCTCCCTCTGTGTATGCTTTTCCAACTTGCACGCGAATGGGCTGCTTTCAGCAGATTTGGAATGACGTTGATCGTGATGCTAGCACGTTGGCAGCGAATACACGGCCTTTTTCATGGGCCTGTTACAGGAACCCCTTCTTCCCCACTGAATAGACTGATGCTCTTGTTTATAGTACCCTAAATTGCGCTCATGACCGTCACTTTGAACAACCTTTCTCCCGAACTCTTGCTTGAAATCCATACAGACTTTGCTTGGATCCTACGCTGTCACTTTCGTATCTGTGTTCCTTACGAACCGACTCTCGCCTGTTTTCCAATTTGGTCGAGCCCGTTGTATTCAAAAGACAGATCAACCTAGACGTTACCTCCGTTCGTCGCCACCTGAAATATTGTCCAGAAAGGTGCCAACTTATCCGATCTGTTGAATGGAAATGAACCAGGAGACCAAGAGCTTCTTCAAATTTTGGAGGATGCCTCGCGGCTAATTGCCTTGCAGATCCACTGGCACCCAGTTTATGCGCAAATGTTTCCTTCATTTGCTTTTCCGGTCAATTATCAGAAAAGTCTAACAGTTCTTGATTTGAACATCCGACATGACAGTCACAATGTGGACCCCGATTTTGCTCGTCAAATATTCCTTGCATTATGTCGGCTAACCAGCTTGAAGATGCTCTACCTTTGGTTCTTTAACAGCGCGATGTTTCCTAATCCGGAAATACTCCAAGTGGAAATAGTTTCTCTCATGCTGGATGGTAGCGTTCACGACGACGACTGGGGAAAAGAGTGGAAGAATGACTCCGTGTTTCCGTATCTACGACCATGTCTGGCTACATTGACCCGTCTGTGCATATCTGACATCGTATTCCAAAGCCACACCAGTGTGAATGATGTTTTCGAAGCATGTTGCAATACTCTACAACAGCTCTCGTTCAAACTCTGGAGGGCACAACCTCCACCTGTCACCACAATATTTCCCTGCCTTCGTTGACTGTCTGTTCAAAATGGGTTCTGCCAGGAAAGCACCAACTTTTACGAAGTTATGCCCAATATTTCACGATCCACTCAACTTGTTACCATGGTCTTAGAACGATTCTCGTTTCAACGAGCGAGCTACGGCACGGAACCGATTCAGCTACATGCTCTCCGCTTGTACAAGCTCTCCGCTTGTCAGCATGCAATCTGGACTCATCCTCTGACGGCCTATATCCCCTGCTCATTCAGCATAGCCTGAAGTCACTCCATTTTGACACATATTTCACGAATGACGCTGCGAAAGATAGCATGGCCCTCATATCGTTCTTTGGCGATTGGTTGCGTGACCTAACGTGCCACGGCAACACTGATACACTGTCTGCCATCAGCAACTGCCACAACCTCTTCTCTTTGACCTTGGGATCAGGCTCTTATACAGTTCTGCCGTCCATCGTGGCTATGACGAGCTTCTCGTTGAAATTTACAATTTCCTACTTGTTCCTCCAGAGTTTTTCAAGCCTGCAAATTTTTCTGCGCTCCTAACTCGGTTTCATCCTACCAATTTTCCCAACCTAAAGGGTGTACACCTTGGATACCTTCTTAAAAAGTCTGCTGGAGAAGAAGCTGGAGAAGAGGATATCCCTTTTGGTCGACTTTTCTTCAAGGTTAACATAGGCTTCAAAAATGACTCTTTTGAACGCTGGCGAGCTGAAGTTCGGCGTGCGCTTAGGCTTCCTGTCAACGAACCAGTTTTGAAATTTGACCCATTCGTGGCCCTCAACCAATAACTGAGACAAGAGTGCTCTTTTACTTTCCAATGTGCATGTGGCGGGTAGCGTGAACTATATGGGTCCTTCCATTGTGTTTAAATACGAGGCTTCTGCCTGCTACCTATGTCACTTCTATTCAAAGCTTATGTTTATCTTTTCGGGTTGATTACAAGCTCTGCTGGAGAATCCCGGTCGTTGAGTTGGTATGCGGTAAACTTTTGCGAACGAGAGCGCTTCGCCGAATTTCACGAAAGCGAGCCCTATCATCAACTACAGGTGACAGGTGAGACAGGACAACACACCCGAGAATTACTCCTCTTGGGCCGATGCTCCGATTGAGACTGCATGAGGACCCATAACCTGCAATATATTGTCCAAAGACGACATATGTTCGCCCGAGAGTCGAGTCAATTCTCCCGTGCAGCCATGTCGCGTTGAACCCACGAATAAAAGAAAGGGAGAAGCCAGGCTAAAAACTCCCAGTTACAGAAGTGAGACGACAATCTGTATTTCTTCCCCTCATATTCTTTGAGTCGACGGCATGTCCCTTCCTTTCGCCAGTGGTGAGAGCAACTTTTTGTGATGCATAGTCCAATTTGCGAATGACAAACTTACTTAGACAGGTCAGCAGCATCCCCACGCCTCCCATACGACATATTCCACCAAATAACGTCCTTCTGTCCTCCCTCCACACTCTCCTTACTATGCCTCACGGACGCTTCCTTTTACCACAGCGCAAGCCGGCGTCTTTACGGCTCCATCGGCCTCAACCGCGCGGCCAACGCTGCCCTGCTCCTAAGCGTCTTGAGGACAGTTGAGATGAGGCGTGGGCAGGTGGTACAGCTTCGGTTGGCGCTCGAGACGAGGGAAGGATGGGAAGCGGCGTGTGAGATCCTCGCTCTGCTGTCTGGGCAAAGATTGGAGCTGCTGGAGGTGGATGGACTCCTGGATGCGCGTGCAAGGCTGGTGATTGAATGTTTGCGGAGCGGGGAATGGAAGTCAGTGAAGAGGTTGGGTGTGAGGACTACGTTGCCCCTCGATTCCTTCGGAACGTATTACGCTTGGAAATGGACTGACATCTTCGACGCCCTCCCTTCGTTTCCGAATATCGAGCGACTTGAATTGGATGGCGTGTACCACAGCGAGTGGGAATGTTTGCACCCGTCGTTCAAGACCTTTGAGGATGCGTATAGACCGGAGGGAGAAAGAGAGCTCGAGATGCTCAAGTTGCGGGAATTGGACATTCGACGGTCGTCTGTTTCATGGAGCGTGCTAAAACGTCTCATTGCCGAATCGACCGAACTCACCGTCTTTACAATCGACAGTATGAACTCAGACATGGCGGATTTTATAGCAGAGAGAGGGAAAGGAGGAGTAAAAGTAGACTACGATTCAGAATAAGCTGTATTCCGTAATGTTTGCCTAGTATAAATCCTTAACATTTTTAGATTTAAATTCCCTAATACCATACCTCCGTGCTCGTGCGCTGAATTTTCCTCTAGATGGTAGCAAATTTGATATATTAATGAACGACAGTTTTTACAATTGCGTGTGTCTGAGCAACTACATGAATTTACAGTAGTACAAGAGATATTTACCATTTGCGAAAAGGTGGCACTTCCTGCCATTTTCTATGAGATTGCAGTCAAGCTCAACATCAGCCCAAGTTAGGCGGTCTACCCGAATGTTGCTTATGTTGGCCCACACAATCGCTGGGGTTGAGACATTGGATTACAGAGAGTCTGCCAGCTCACACTAGGAGCACTCATGTGGACATGAAGCCCAATATTCCCTGTTCCACCTGTGATAACTAGATTTTCTCGTGAAAGGTATTGCAGTATTGCTAACAGGACCTCGTCTCTGAGACAATCATTTTTTTTCTCGCCATACTTTACGATCTAGCGTACTCGAGGCTGCGAGCATCCCTGTCACCGTTTTCTCCTGACACCATGAAGAGGACGAAGCCAAAGACGAAGCGAGCATCAGATCACAATCAGAGTTTGTCCTTGCTTTTGACGACGCCCAACCCTCTAAATCGACGGAGAGGATTCCTAACACCAACCGCCGATAAAACCGAATATCGAGCGACTTGAATTGGATGGCGTGTACCACAGCGAGTGGGAATGTTTACACCCGTCGCTCAAGACCTTTGAGGATGTGCCCGGACGGGAGGGTGAAAGCGAGCGCGAGATGCTCAAGTTGGACATTCGCCGGTCGTCTGTTTCATGGAGCGTGCTAAAACGTCTCATTGCCGAATCGACCGAACTCACAGTCTTTACAGTCGACCGTATGAACTCGGACATGGCGTATTTTGTGGCAGAGAGAGGGAAAGGAGGAGTAAAAGTAAAATACGATTCAGAATAAGCTGTATTCCGTAATGTTTGCCTAGTATAAATCCTTAACATTTTTAGATTGATATTCCCTAATACCTCCGTGCTTGTGTTTCCTCTAGATGGTAGCAAAATTTGATATATTAATGAACGACAGTTTACAATTGCGTGTGTCTGAGCAACTACATGAATTTACAGTAGTACAAGAGATTTTTACCCATTTGCAAAATGGTGGCACTTCCTGCCATTTTCTATGAGATTGTAGTCGAGCTCAACATCAGCCCAAGTTAGAAGGTCTACCCGAATTTTGCTTATGTTGGCCCACACAATCGCTGGGGTTGAGACATTATAGAGAGTCTGCCAGCTCACACTAGGAACACTCATGTGGACATGGAGCCCAATATTCCCTGCTCCACCCACCTGTGATAACTAGATTTTTTCGTGAAAGGCATTGTAGTATTGCTAACAGGACCTCGTCTCTGAGACAATCATTTGTTTTCTCGCCATACTTGACGATCTAGCGTACTCGAGGCTGCGAGCATCCCTGTCACCATTTTCTCCTGACACCATTAAGAGGACGAAGCCAAAGACGAAGCGACCATCAGATCACAACAATCAGTTTGTCCTTGCTTTTGACGACGCTCAACCCTCTAAATCGACGGAGAGGATTCCTAACACCAACCGCCGATGCGCGAGGGAACGGACTCACTTGTTACGGAGCGATACCCTCGCCGCCGACTTCATGACTGCTCGGCAACCATGACCGTCTTAATGCCATCCTAACTCACGGCTTCCTGGGCCGTGGTGCATCACCGGCGCAGCACCGGCATTTTCTTTCTCACCAATTACGTACGTATTCGATCGTAAACTGCGAAGATGCTAATTCTTGGGACTTTTGGTGTGGGATAAGCGGATAAAAAGCTCATCGGCTGGTTACACCACCGGCACGCCATTCGCTTATACAACGCTTATCCAAGCGCACCACGCTCTCTCCCCTATTTATTCCCTCTCTCACTACTCCTCCTCCTTCCTCAACTCCCTCAAGCCGCACATTAACTAACATCACCGCAATGGCCAAACTGCCGACCCTCGTTGACGCGCCAGCTCCGTCTGTCCCCTTCTACAGCCCCCAAACCATCCCCTCCTCCGGCACACTCCTCTCCACCGAGCAGTACCCGCAGAACGACAAGAAGCCGTTATTGTTCAAGCCAATCAAAGTGCGAGAGGTCGAGATCAAGAATAGGATATGGGTTGCTCCCGTGCGTAGACTCACTCTTCCTAAGGATGTCCACTCATGGCGAATAGTAGATGTGTCAATACTCCGCCGCTTTCTCTGGGCCACTCATGGGTGCACCGACTGACTGGCATCTCGTTCATCTCGGCGCTTTTGCGGTCAGAGGTGCAGGATTGGTAATGGTCGAAGCTACCGGAGGTGCGTCTTCGTTCATTTCCTCATGAGCGACGCCGTGTTGACGCTCGATGCTTTCCGGGACAACAGTCGCGCCGAATGGAAGGATCAGCCCACAAGACCTCGGAATCTGGAGCGACGAGCACATCCCCGCCTTCAAGCGCTTAGTCGACTTCATGCGCTCGCAAGGTGCAGTCACCGCCATCCAGCTCGCGCACGCCGGTCGGAAAGCGTCCACAGCCGCGCCGTGGCTTCTCGCTGGAGTCGGAAGGCAGAATTTGGGCACACAGATCGTACCTAAGGAAGAAGGTGGGTGGCCGGATGACGTTTGGGGACCCGCTGGAGGGGAGGAGTCGAGGTTCAGTCAGGAGTTGGCCGTGCCGATTGTAAGTCTTTTTACCTTTGTCGCCTCGTTAGATGGAGTAATATTGAGTGCGTTTGGTGATATGACAGGCCATGACGGAGGAAATGATTGAGAAGAACCTAAACGATTGGGTGGCAGCGGCTAAACGCGCTGACGCCGCAGGATTCGACGTGATCGAGGTTCGTCCCTCCATTTCCGTACACCCCCATCCCCATCTAAACGAGTGTCGTTCATTTGACAGATCCACGGTGCGCACGGCTACCTCCTCTCCTCCTTCCTCTCGCCGATCTCCAACACTCGAACGGACAAATGGGGTGGCCAACCACTAGAAAACCGTTTCCGGTATCCTCTCGAAGTCGCCCGGCGCCTGCGCTCCGTCTGGCCCTCCCACAAGCCCCTGTTCTTCCGCGTCTCGGCTACGGAGTGGGATGCGCGAGGGGAGAAGGATTCGGAGGGGAGGTGGCAGAGTTGGGGGATCGAGCAGACCGTCCTTTTTGCCAAGGAGCTGCAGAAGATCGGGGTCGACCTGATTGACGTCTCGAGCGGAGGAAACTACGAGAAGCAGAGCATCCCTGTGAAACCGGGCTTTCAGGTCCCCTTTGCGGAGAGGCTGAGGAGCGAGTTGGGAGAGCAGTCGAGTTTGAAGGTCGGCACCGTCGGGCTTATTACCGCAGCGAGGCAGGCGGAGGATATCCTTCAAGACGGGAAGGCGGACGCGATTTTCCTCGCTAGGGAACTGCTGAGGAATGTAGACTTCGTGGCAGAGGCAGCCGTGGAGTTGGGCGTAGCGATCGCCGTACCACATCAGTATCAGGTCCGTTTTCGATTTAATTTGAGAAGCACGTGCTGATGTGTGGATGGTGGTTGCAGAGGTCCCATACGAGGATGATCAAGCCAGGTATTCAGCTGCCGGTGCACAAGATTTGAGCTTGATGATCTCTTCACTTCTATTTTTTTTCAAAACCAAACACTTGTAGATTCTGGTGGTGTGTATTTAGAACAGTTTAGAATACAAATTGGTGTGTCTACGTGGAAATGTTGTATCCACTTCATACGTCACCTTTCCCTTCTACCATGCCATTATTGTGAAAAGCGAGTCGTCAACATGATGCTTTGTCCATGTTTTAGTTTGAGAACAGTGGATATAATAAAAGGAAGTCAAGTTCTTCCCCGTCCCTCTCCTCCAAATCAGTGTGGACGTCGCTCTCACTCCTCACTCGAATACAATCCGTCCTCACTTGATCCGAGATCATTTCACAGGAACAAATAAGTCAATATTGAACCATTGTTAGGTATAGTCGCGTCGAGGTTATAGTGAGATGCTCCTGACCGATTATTGTGAACTTTAGGGGATAGAGACAAAAGATTTAAAATGAAGCAGCCTAAGGACGGCGGGTATCCGCTGACTAGGACCACCTCCACTGCAACGAACGAAAGCCAACCTCCATACTGCCTTGGCTCGATATTTAAGGATGAAATCCTGGGTATGATTAAACTAGACGCCAGTTACATCGACCTCGTCGATCTAGCCGAGCAGTGGAGTGAGGCAAAGATGTAAGGTCACTTGCTGTTGAATCGTGGCAATTTGAAGACTTGAAGGGTCTGTTTGAAAGTTGTTAGTAGAAGAGGGTAGGCGGATCAGCATCGACAACTTTGGCAACAGAAAGGGCATCAACAATGCCTGTTATATCTGTCAGAAACAATTCTTCGAGATAATAACATCATTTTCTACACCCAGATGCACTCTGGCAACTCTCTAGTTTTGTGCGCCACGAAAAGTTTAAGGTCTCAAAAACCGACCTTATTCCCACTTCGAACCGTCTATCTAGTCTCGGTATCCACCTTCTCCTTGAACGTGAAGAAGTCAGCTAACGCATCAGAAACGACCGTCGCCCCTCATCAGCATCGCAAGAGGTTTTACCCGCCTGTTCTCAGACAACGACCATGTCTCTCGTACTCCCTCAGCCAGTCCTTCGCCACCTATACACGCTCCACGCCAACTTAGCAGCACCCCTCAACATTGGAGGTGGACCTTATGGCCAACGTCGGAGTGTTGCTATCACGGGAGGGACTTTCGAAGGCCCTAGAATGAAGGGACGCATCGTGCCTGGTGGTGCAGATCACATGTGCGCTGGAAACCCTATGCCCTGCGACAAGAGATGACGTTTGTGGATGTGAATGTGGTGTGCAGGGTCATTACGAAGGAGGGAGAAGCTTATGTCGACACGAGATACGACTTGGAAACAGTGGGTTTGTTTTCCTCTCTATCAGCTCATGTAGTGACCATGAAAAGGACGATGGAGCTTACATTTACGTCCAGTTCGCTCTTTCCCCTTCTCCTCCTCCCGGTCTGATCGAATGAAGTATAGAACGAAAGGAGTACGCCGCGGTCCTGCACACGTCTGCATTTTCTCTCCTGGTTAGTTGAGAAAAGCAGAGATAATCCTCTACCACAGCTCCTCCAAGCGCTCTTAGGGGGTCTTCAAATCACGGAAGAGGAACAAAAACAGATCGAGATGCATGCCCATGCCTTCCTCGAGGCGGGGGATGAGAGGTAATGGTGCCCATCTCTGTCCATCAGAGAAAGGAGCTAATTGGCGTTGGTGAAAGGTATACGTGGCTTAACTCCATTTGTATCATCATCAACGCAAAACGTGGACCGGAAGGCATCAGTTACGACGCGTGGGAAGTCGTTAGCGCACAAAATTGAGTTGTCAGGATGGGAAAGAGCGAGTGGGAGACATGCGTCAAAGGCACAGTGAAAAGGTAGATATTGTAGAAGTTGGTGGCTAGAATTGTACAATGACTGAACTGAAACCGATTGACTACATCTCATCTTGCTGAGAGCTAACGCCCTATTACTTCCTCAGTTGCAGCAAATCAGCTGACGAGCTCCTGACAAGATCAGGCAGGATGAGTACGAACCATCCTCCCTTGTTATTTCCACCGAAGTCGCATCAATTCTAATGTCTCATGGCACTGGGGTCCCTCACGCTCATCGGCCCCAAATTCTGATTCTGAAACGTGAAGCCTTTCCGTCGTTCGTTAACATGTATGGAGGACGAATGGAAATCGAAGTAAGACGAACCTGCAAACTGAGCTTGGACGCTCTCGCTCAATTTGCTGCTCTTCTCTACCACGCTATCCACCGGTTTCTCGCTCACGAATTCCTCGTCGAACTACCCGGCCCAAGACCAACAACCTCGTTAATTGTTATCTTTCAAGCCACAAGGAGAGGACAAGCAAGGCGAAGACGCACGTTGGAAGTATCTGCCACATTTTCCACGCTGGGCTTGAAAGGAGGTTGAATCTTCTTGTGCACCAAATCATCCCAGACGAGGTGTTTAGAGAAGAAATCATGGTCTTTTATCTCCTGAGCGCCACCCTTTCCTAATCTGTCAACGCGCACAGACGGAGCGGCGATCAGCAGACAGTCCTCGGGAAAAGGTAGAGAAAGAGGAGAAGGAGGGGTTCTAACCGTTTGGTCGGATCGCGGTTTAAGAGACCCGTGAGTATGCTTTTTGCTTCCTCCGACATCCAATCTGGGAACTTAAGTGGGTTCTGCACCAACGTATCATCACTTCCATATAAACAGAAACGGATAGAGGCATTGTGGAACGCACGTTGACAATCTTCTTATACATTGTTGGGATATCCTCATCGTAGTAAGCTGTGTCATTGCCCCTCAGATACGCTTCCGACATAGTTGGGAATGGAGAGACGAACGGGGTAGACCGGTTAACATCTCGTACAAGAGTACGCCCAAAGTCCACCAATCCACCATTTTCGTGTAAGCTTTCCCCATCAAAAGCTCAGGAGCGAGGTACTCGGGTGTGCCGACGAACGCTATTCCAAATTTTACACGAGCACATAGAGGAGGGAGAGAGCGGACAGGTGGTAGTCTCAGTGTCAGTCATGTTCAGCTTGCAGAGGCCAAAGTCGCAAAGGGAAATGTGGCCAGTATAATCGAGGAGGATATTCTCGGGTTTCAAGTCACTACGCAGCATCAATCACATTTACGAGTGAGAGGTGGGAAGGAAGAGTGCGAACCGATATATGACGTTGAACCCATGTAAACACTCCAAAGCGCAAAGGAGTTCTCCTGCATAAAACCTACTCCGTTCCTCACTGAATCTTCCCTCCTTCTGCAGATGGTGAAACAGTTCTCCTCCGTTCATAAAAGCGAGCACGAGGTACAGCTTATCCGGGCTCTGGAAAGCGAACTTGAGCGGTGTGATGAAGGGATTGTTGACTTTGGCCAACACTGAACGCTCTGCAAGAGTATGCGTCACTTCGGAACGGGAGACGATGTGCGCTTTTCGGATGGTCTTGAGGGCGTAAATTCGACCGGTGTCCCGTTTCCGAACTTGCATCACCTACAATTGCATGTCTCTCGTCAGGAACCCCACTTTGGCATCGAATCCGGCGGAGGCGAGAGGAGACACAAACCTTTCCGAAACTGCCCTTTCCGATGACCCTCAACAAGTCGAAATCGTCCATGCTCAGCTTCTCTCCTTTGACCAACTTGAAGGCGATCTGCAGATGAAAGTTCCCTTTGCCGGAATTTGCGGGATACCATTTGTCGACTACCTTGGTCTCTGTGAGGTTAGGAGTTATGCTCACGGAGCCAATGAAGACGTCGTTGCCCATGGCTGAAGTCTCGGAGGTGCGTAGGTAGGCAGTGAGTGTAAGGTCGGTGTCGCGAGAGACGTCACTGTTTCCCACCACATCCTTTGGTTAGTATTACCATCGACACTATCTTCGACTAGCGCATGTAATGCCAACATGTGGCCAAGATACCATCATGATCGATGTAATTTGATAGTCATCGCTGGTGGAATATGAAGTGGAATCGGAAGGGATGCATATGATGAAGAAAGGAAGAGACGAACAAGTGAGTGCGAAACATGAATACCGGCTTCTCCATCTCTCCTCCAAGTGCCTCGACCATGACATCGTTCTTATCGAAGTTCGCAACGATGTAAGGGAACCACCAAGTGTTCTTCCTCTTCTTAGCGTCCTTCCCATCCTTATCCCCATCCTTGCTCTTCGCCAGACTTCCGCTCTGTCCACCTCCATGAATGGTGACGCTAGTCCCTCCGTGCGCTTTGATGGCCTTCTGGACGGCTGCAGGAAGGGTGGGGACGGTAAGGTCCTTGCATTCGACGATGCGGAGGGTGAGAAGCCCCGAACGCGGGGTAGATTGTGGATCGGGCGACGGTGGGATAGGCGAAGGAGGAGGAACTGGTGAGGGCTCTCGTGATGGCTCTTTGACACTTGGGGGGTGGGCGGTGGAGGTGGAGGTGGAGGAAGAGTCTTTGGAGTGAGAGCCTGAGTGATGGTCGGATGAAGAGCCAGTGACGTTGCCAGCGACTGTTGCAATGTTTCATGTTAGTGGCCAGTACTTCAATGATGTTAATAAGAAAACGATAAGGCAATAATGGAGCATATTGAATAATGACAAAGAAGTGGCAGATTAGAAATGATGAAATCATATCAATGTGAGAAAAACATACGTTTCTTTAGTTTGCCAAACATTTAGCCTTATGCGTTTTATATGACGAGTGAATACGCTGTAGTAAAGGATATGGATGTGGATGTTGATGCAGCGTTGATGTTCAACGTTCAAAGTTGTGGAGTTGCCTTTCTTGGACGTTCCGTACAGGTGATGTCATGAACTTGCATCACATGCACCGATATTGCAAGCACTATCGAGGCGCTCAATAATACCTAACAA
Source organism: Atractiella rhizophila (assembly GCA_021432655.1). Lineage (NCBI taxonomy): Eukaryota > Fungi > Basidiomycota > Atractiellomycetes > Atractiellales > Hoehnelomycetaceae > Atractiella > Atractiella rhizophila. Next base: position 30,596 of record MU271440.1, read on the forward strand.
TGACTCTGAAATATCTTGTCAGTTTCTTCTGCCACGGTATGTCGACACCCAGCTGAAGAATGCAATCTCGGAATAGTCTTCGAAGTCTGCAGCTCTCCTAGACCAGCTCCTCATGCAACCCCGTGGTCCATTCACTCTCGCCCAGCTCATGTACTTCTCCATTCCCTAACGAAGTGTGCACTTGCTGAGTCAGTAGAGTATACAGGGAATTAGCTGGGTTAGCAGTGGCACAGGTGCCTTGTCTTGCCAATTGATGAACTCGACATGACATAATGATGCATCGCAAGAATAGTGTGCAGCAAGGGTCTTCCCACCTTCCAAATACAAGAAAGTTACTGTCTTTTGTGGACCGGGGAATCAGGGAGGTGATGGGCTTGTCGCAGCTCGGCATTTGTGTGCGTTCTCCCATTCTTTTTCTCGCCCTTTATCTCCCTCTGTCAACCTTAAGTGGTGACCGTTTTTGTTTGGAGCAGATCATTTTGGCTACTCTCCCACTATCATATATCCTAAGCAAGGAAAGAACGCGTACTACTCCGTACTCGTAGAAGAGTGTAAATCTCTCCATCTACCCTTTGTTGACTATTCATCTGGGATATGGGAGAATACAGATTTGACAGTCGACGCGATCTTTGGTACGTAACCTCTTTTTGGAGGCCATTGTGATGACAAACATGATGCAGGATTCAGCTTTGAAGGAGAACCAAGACCCCCTTTCAATGTTATCCTGCAAGATTTTGCAAAAAATGGACGAGGAGACTTAACCAAAAAGACACCGGTATTGAGTGTCGACATTCCTTCTGGATGGGACGTCGATAAAGGCAATCTGGACCCTCCGACTTCCTTTGAACCCGGTATGATTTGACTCGCAATATGAGGCGATGGCTGATTCTATCGTAGATCTGCTTATCTCGTTAACGGCACCTAAAACGGGCTCGCTCGACTACAAGGGGAAACATTGGTTAGGAGGGCGATTTGTGCCTCCGTATGTCCTTCGTTCTTTGATGTCGCCTCTGAAAGGAGGAGACAGTGACCTTGAAACTCTTTTTGATCTCGATCTTCCCAAATGGGACGAGACAAACATCGATCAGTGCATGGATATCTCGAGGTTAGGCCCTGGAGGGAAGGCTAGGGAGGTGAATGAGGGTATTGTTGAGGAGTGGAAGAGAGGCACGTTATTTCCTTGTTTCGGATCGATGTCGTCCAATGACAATAATGGTTGGTCAGATGAAGGGAAGCTTTGATCCATGTTATAGGGCAGAAGTGTCGAATGATGGACCGTATGCGGTGATTGTTTCATACTGATTTATTAAAGCTGAAAACAATGCATCCTTGCTAAACGCCTCACACCTAGGTTTCCATATCAGTCGCAGATCTATAAACTCAACTAAGTGGGACATCAACCTAAGTGCGAGCTGGGATTGTCGTTACAATTTCTCCGTTTGAACCTTGTTCCTCCTCTTACCTCGCTTCAAGGTGGACGATTTAAAGGTAAGTTGTTACAAGCAGCTCATTGTTTCAAAACAAAGTACACGACACCGTACGGAATTATTTTTCTTTCCAATCCTCAAGATCCGTCCCACCGGCTAACAGGATTCCAGCCAGTGTGAATTTCCTCAGTTTTGTCCGGAGTTGGAAGATGAGGGTGGCGATCGAAAGCGCTCCAAACATTGCACCCGTTGCGATGAGTTGAGGCATCGAGACGCCTACAGCATATCTCTCTCCCACAGGAGCCGATAAGGAGGACACGTTCCCCGCCACAGACTGACTGAAAATCTTTAACTGAGAGGTTATAATTTTATTGAAACTTTTCGAGATATCTTTCCCTCCTCGCGGAATGCTCGAATTGACTCCAACGAGTGAATGAGAGATGGCGATTGAACCGGGGAGCAACCCGAATTGTAGGAAGGGGTGGAAAGATCCCAACGTGGAACCAGCGAGAGAGGATCCCAAAGAGTAGACTAAGAATGCCAGTTGGCTAAAGTCCAGGTTTCCAACTTTCTGGGCCGCCTCTTTCCTCGTATGAAAGGAGGCCATCCCGTTATAAATTGTAGCCGAAGAATTGTAGAGAATATCGATGTTCGGCTCACAGACGAGGGTTGTCAGTTTTGTGGGCACTTCGGCGAATTCTGAGGTAAATGAGCTGTCGTAAGTGGGGATGATGTCGTTTCGAAGCCAGGTTTGCCAATGAGACGAGAGGTTAGAGTGTGGAACGAAGTCCAGATTTACTTTCGAACCGGACGAAGAACCGAAAAGGGCCCAGGCAAAGAGTCCAGTAAAGACGTATCCCTTGTCTTCGTTCATCCTCTGAGGCCGTTGAAGAGGGTGGAACCACGGATATCCGACAGGAGGTGAGACGAGTCCTTTGACATGCTTGTCTGGGATCTCGATGCTGAGGAAAGTCGAAATGTCGACCGCTGTATTCCACTCTTGCAGTCTCGGTGCAGTCCATTCGCATGCCATCTTCATGAGACCAAGGTCGGTATAAAACCTTATGCTCGCATTCCTATCAAAGATCGTCTCTTGGGGCTGGAGGAAGTAATAGCCCTCGCCGTCAGTCTGTGGCATCTTCAATCCGACAACAGCTCCAAGCTCATGCTCCAGATAAGCGTAACCTTCCCCAAATTTAGCGGCTGCCTGGAAACCTGTTGGATTTTGAGTCCCATTACCAATCAAACTCTGTTCAGTAGCCCATGGAGCATTAGGGCCCAATGTGTTGTAGAGGGATGGTATATCGGCACTGAACGAGCTGACATTAGACAGTTTAAAATTTTGGATTGGTACCGGACGCAGGTGTAGTTGAATTGCTCCTTGGGAGATGAAAGAGCAAGCAGAAACGACGAGGAAAGATATGAAAGCGAGACGGTAATACCCTGATACAAGGAAGCGCGGTTTGAATAGAAGTGAATAACGGGCTGAATCGAGCACCGAGGTTCTGTTATTGGAGATGGTATCAGCAGTTTTCATGAACTCTTCTCGATCCACCCGAGGGCACCTTGTCCAACGATCAGAAAAGCGAGTCCATTCCTATGACCTGTGTAAAGGCGAAATTAATTAGGCTTGGACAGATGAAACGCACCTCGGATCTCAATTCTCGGATAGCACTCTGAGATCCTCCAAGGGCTAGTGTCCTCCAGAATCCTACTAGGATAGTGGATACGGTACTGACCAGGACCAACTGTGTGCTCCGCACCTCGATTGGAACCAAGACGTCGTGACGATAAGCATATGCCCCGAAAGCGACGAAAGCCGCTCCGACAGTAGGAGTAATGAAGGCAGCAAACTTTCTGACCCGACGCAACTCCCTCACAAGCAGTCCCATCATAATGGGGGGTTGGAGTTCGATGGTCAAGGTCTTGAGGACTCCATTGGAAACTGGAAGGTATCGAATGCTAGTCATGCCATGACTGAAGGCACAAAAAACTATGTCCTCTCCATCCGCCTCCATCCCGTCTCCTCCTGCTACATCTCTCGCGTACTCAGTGGCACTTGAGCCATTCAATCTTCCCCATCGATGCGCCTGCCCCGATCCCTTCCATTCAACCAACCTCAAGACGTTGGAAACAGACAACCGTGTTGCATGGGGCTTCTCCTTCCTTTGTAAGAGGAGAACATAACCGCCTACAATAGAAACAAGGATGTAGAAGACACCTACTGCCCAAAGGAATTCGTTCTGGGACTTGAGTGCAAGCCCCAGCCTCTGTCCTTGGCTTTCAACCTTCATCTTTCCATAAGGGCCTCTATCCAGATATGCGGGCAGAGCACCTTGGACAAGACTGGTGAACAGCGGTCCCAAGGAAGATTCGTTCGCAGGTGTGTACACAAGAAGAAACCCTGTTCCTGGCGGCGGTGGGTTGAAGGGCAGGACGAGAAAAGCGAACGGAGAATGAGTACTAAAATCCAGGAGGCAGTCGCTCATCGCAATCTTGAGCTGGGTTTCGTCGATGTTACCTACTCGAAAAGCAAGGGGATCATCTGATCTCCATAACGTAGATCCTAACGCTGTAATCGTGTACGCCGGAATGGTGACCTGAGGGAGACAGAGAAGCATTGACACGTCAGTCGTGATTGAGTCCTCGTTGGTAGTCGCCCATTCCTGCTGGTACGGAGCCCATGCGAGGGGGATAGATGAACGAGGAGAGGAGGAAAGGTCAATCCACCAGTTTCGAGCCATTTGTATGTCGTTCAAAGGTGCTGCTTGCACGACAATCATGAGAGCTCCGTCAAATGACGGGACCCATGTAACGTTGTCAGCGGCTAGTCTGTAAACAGTATCGAGTAAGTCAATGGCTATCACAGAGATTAGCGCTCTGTGATTAACGTCTGGGGGCTCAAGCAAACGGAGAGGGGACTTACTACCCGGAAAGAAAGGTGCTCTTCCACTTCCCAAGTAGCCACCTCCGGCATAGATAGCTCTGTTGCGAAAAGCCTCCTGGGTGCTATTCCCAACTGGATCACCGGTAGTCGGTGCCATCCAGGAGCAAGTATAAGGTATGAGGGGGAAGTCGGTTGCATATTCTTCACCGTGCTCTGTAAACGAAATATTCGGAAGGGGTACGATCGCGTCAGGAAAATTCCTGTAGGCCCGAATAGGAGTCCCCAATAACTGAGCTTGTAAGTAGACTGTTGACAGTTCGGAGGCAAGAGAAGCTGTGCGACTGAACGGTACGGATAGATTGGAGTGAATGGATAGCGGTGGTAGAGAGGGGATAGAAATCGAGTGGAGACCAACGGAATACCAGCCTGTTTTCGAGGCATCAGTATAAAGTTGATTTCGAGTATTAGGAGTGCAAACCTGGGACGAGTTGCAAGAGTGAAGGAGCGAATTCATTTAGACCTAAACTGAGGAGCGCACTGAGGAAGACGCTTTTGAAGGCTTTCGAACTGCCTCCAAAGAAAGTGAACAAATCTACAGCTTGTCGAAGAGCGCCACCCAAGTTCGATGAGACATGGTTCAGATGCGCGAAAGGAACTCCTGTCCCTTCACTCCTGCCATCTCCCTGAGAGGCAACCGTAAGGCGCCGAAACCACTCCTCCGATCGCACTTTGTCAACAAGATTTCCAACAAAGAGAAGGGAGATAAAGATCCAAATGTTAGCTGCCGCCGTAATCGCTCCTCGTATTTCAGTAGCGTGTTCAGTGGACGAAGACACAATGATGTCTGTACTGGAATATGAAACATAGATACAAAAGCCCACGTAAATGAACCCCAAAACAGAAGGTAAAAAAGCATCTAACACCTGAGAGAGCCACGATTGTGAATTTGTGTCATCATCAAAAAGAATCGGAGAGATATTGTGGTTATCGTTAGCTGAGTCCTCCTCCTTAAGGGGAGTGGAGGAATCTTGAGAGGCTGAATGGAAAGCTCTAACCGGGAACATAGCCGGCGGTATCTTGCTGCAAGAGCACGTAAGGAAAATGAGGGAGCGTTTGCTTTAATAGCCTCTCAGCAGGTGTCTTGGCAAAAGAACAAAATTGAATGTGACATTTAATCGCCACCCTTCTCTCACTGCATTGGCGTGAATAGAAAAAGCAGTTGGCGGAGCAGCTAACAATGATAAGCTGTCAAAGTGCGCCGTTCTTTGAAACTTATCAAATCAAGGGACCAGATAATCCAGGAGTTGTAGAAGAACTTCTTCTAGAATATGCTTCCCAGATTTTTGGGATCGTATCGCTAATATTCTAGAAGAAGTCATTCTAATTGCGAATGGCAGGACGGCTCCATACCAATTGTTCGACGTGCAGGAACAAGCTTGGGAGCAGCGGAGATTGGATTTTCAGTAGATTCTAAGAAGCATTAGAGCCCCATACAACAGAAACGTCAAGAAGGGCTTCTATGCAAATATTTACAACTCCTCATCAATCTCATTCTCATTCCCATCGCTCTAAGTATTAAGTATGGACGAGAAACTGACACTTCGTTAACTACTTTTAAAGTAATTTGCACAACCTATAGACAATAAATCGAAGCAGGCCACTCCATGTTTCATATTTCCAAGTTATCGCTCCCGTGTCGGGTCACGAGTGCATGCAGGTGCTCGAGAACAGTCTGGACGAACAAATGGGGCAGCTTGGTGTGAGTATAGATCGGTATAGCCGCCTTGCCGCCAAGTACATGACGGGGCTTGCGTTATTTTCGTTAGGTCGCTAGCCATGGCGTCTTTAGCGCTATAGCACCTGAGCAACCCTGCGAGATGAGACAGGAGTCCGTATTATTTACTCCATGTCGACCTAGACTCCTGGCTATATTCGATGTGTGGGACGATGTAGTTTTCTGCCTCCATTCATACACTCCTAATTATAAAGGAGGCAGGGAGCCATGCCCCCTTGGCCCCGATAGCTTCCATCAGAATATATTTGTGATAGAAACAAGGGATCAGTGGAGTGTAGACGGTATTTATTGAAGATACCATGAAGGAGAGTTTCGCAACCTAACACTCCACACAATAATGCCCCTTCCCGCTCTCGGTTCACTTTTTGAAGAAACCTGATCGCTTGAAATGCCTCACACGCTAACTATGCTTGATCGAAGGAAAGAGTTCAGCCTGGAAGGCACGAGACTGTCAAATCATAGCTTATATAATTGTCGCTTTCTCTTTTAGCTGGGCACAAAATTACACCAGTAGTTTGGTGAGGAGCAACTTACAGGTTAGCCGCGCCAAAGCACTCATCCAGGTATACATCCTCACGATCCCAATTTTAGTTTTAGAGGCAATATTCAGAGGCTCTTGCTTTTAAACAGGCCTGTCAACTTCTGTCTCAGGGGTTCGACATGCCCCTCACATGTTTGTGGATTTTGACAGTGGCAATGTGACCTTAAGTGCTATTAGGAGGCGACCCCTTGCAAGCTTGAGTGGATCACAGTGGATGCTCGAACTTCGAGCTTGAAGCTCGCAACAGTGCCCACGAAATGTTAGTCAAAATCGGCTGAATGTTCATATGTTCTGATGCTCCAACTCCGCTCATCGCAATCTGGCTGAATCGCAATAAGAGTTGTGGGCCTGTCCGGCATTTCCCTCCCAATTAATTCAACACTGGCAAGGAAGAAAGAGCTTCCTGCCTCGCTGGACGATATTTTAACATACCCCGCGTCTATGCCGCCCCACGACTTACCCCACCTCCGATCGAATTTGCTGACGCCACGCAGGCTAGAGCTGATCCGGCAAGAGACCGTCTAACACGTATAAAAGCTTCCTCCACTTCTGGACCCTGTTAACGGTCCCGGGGAGGAGGAAAGACGAAAAGATGAGCACGTCCTATATCTATGGAGTTGGCGCGTTTGCGGCTATTGGAAGTTTGCTTTTCGGGTGCGTCATTTCTCTCTTTCCCTATTGGAGAATTTTGTTGCTCAGTCTCCCACAGATTCGACACTGGAATTGCGACCACAACCATTGCCCATGATTCATGGAAGGAATGTACGCTTTGGAATATTGTGGATAATCGGTTTTGGTTGACCTCAAGCCTTAGACATGGGACATCCCAGCAAAGCAGCTACCGGCGCTGTCGTGGCGGTCTACATCGGCGGAGAAGCGATTGGCGCGATATTGCAGACACTGATTGGTTTGTCTTCACAGTTATCACGGATTTGTCTCATCGCGTTCCGCTTTCAGGCGATTACCTGGGTCGTATCCGTTTCATGCAGCTCATGTGCATCATCGTCACCGTCGGGGTGACGATACAAACCGCCTCCCAAGGCTTTGGAATGTTCCTTGCTGGTCGTGCGATCGCTGGAGCAGCAGTGGGAGGACTCATCTCAACGGTACCGATATACAACTCAGAAATCAGCCCGCCAAATGTGCGTCCAGTGGCATCCTCATATGGGTAGAAATTCTGAGTGACTTTGTAGATTCGAGGGGTTGTAGCTGGCTTTTCAGGTGTGATGATTGCCCTCGGAACCTCGCTTTCGAATTGGGTTGGATTTGCCTGCTCCTATGCACCAGATGGACCAGTTCAGTGGCGCCTCCCTCTTGCCTTGTTCGTCTCTTTTCGGTCCGTTCCTGATTATGGGAAGCTGACAATGTCTGAAGGCAAATCCCTTGGGGCGTCATCCTTTTCTTCGGCCTGCAGTTTTATCTTCCAGACTCCGCACGGTGGCTTATTCGCAATGGGCGGGATGAAGAGGCTTTGAGAGCTTTCAAACGAGTTAGACAAGAGCTAACAGTGGTACGTCCTGCACTGTTGTGACCTTTGTACAGGGCTGACAGATTGGATGTAGGCTGAAGTAGAGCACGAATTTACAGTTATGCGTCAACAGATTCTTTATGAAAAAGAGACGGAGGTTACGAGTTATAGAGAAATTTTCACGAGGTACAGGACGAGGGCCATGGTTTCTATAGCTGTGCAGGTTCGCCGTCCTCTTTCAAAGAGAAAGTATGTGCTAATGGGAGAGGCGTGGGCAGACGATGACGAGCTTGACGGGTGTGAATGTTATACAATATTATCAAACGACGCTTTACAAATCCTTGGGAATAAATGGACACAGTATGTCATCCCTGCCACTGTCAGAACGAAAACTGAAAAGAACACCTTCACTAGTGATTCTCGCACTGGCTGCTATCTACGGCACAGTTGGCCTCATTGCGAATTATTTTACTACCTTCTACCTCGCTGATCGCTGGGGTCGTCGTCCGCTCCTGCTCTTCGGGCTTGCTGCAGTAATCCTGGACGAGATCTACTCTGCAGTCATGACCCGCTACTTCCAACATTCGGATAACAGGGTGGGAAAAGGATTCGCGATTCTCGGCATCTATCTTTTTGTGGTGATTTACTGTAGGTCCATTCTAGCTTCGCTTTCGTTTCCCTTTTCACTGATGGGGTGTCTAGACGGCATGATCAATTCTACCACCTGGCTGTACGGCGCAGAAGTCCTTCCCGTCTCCATCCGCTCAAAAGTTATGGGTCTCGCCTCCTTCTCCCATTTCGCGGTCAACGTCGGAATAACTGAAGCGGGTCCATCTGCTTTTGCCAACATTGGTTACAAATACTACTTCGTCTTCGTTGGATGCACGACGTTCTTCTTTATTTTCGGACTCTTTTACTATAAGGAGACGAAGGGGAAGACTCTTGAGGAGATCGCGAAGGTGTTCAGTGACAAGACCTACGATGACGAGAAGCCGGAGAAATTAGAGGATGAGGAGAAGAGAGAGGATGAGTGGAGGAGCGTGACAAGTGTGAACAGTGAGAAGGATAGAGCTGTTTGAGTTCCGTTCCCATACCTTTCTGTGGTGTGCATCATGAAGTAGCAGTGCATCGGTTCGTATGCTTACATAGCAGTAAATAAAAGAAGTGCATTATCGGTTGTCAATGTAACCAAAGAAATGTGAGGTGGTCTAGCTATACACATGTACTCCGGTTCCCAAGCAGTCAATGAAGCGAATCTAGCCTTCCCTCCTAATAGAATAAGTGGAAGAGGCATCCAACTCGAAAATTCAGGCAATCAGTCCCTCCATATCTGAGCTTGACTGGACCTCCATCCCACCCTCATCCGACAACACCTCCTTCTTCCTCCGCTCAAGCACGGTAAGGAAACCTTCCCGCCCAACACCCGCATTCTTCTCATATCTCTCGATGCTCCATTTCTCCACTCTTTTCCGGAGCATCTCGGCGGTCTTCCCTGCACGCGCATCTGCGAGTGCACGGAAAGATGTGGAACCGGAAGAAGACGGGGAGTAGGATATCGTTTCTCGTAGTGAGAGGAGAGAGCACATGGACAGGTTGGTGGAGGACGAGAGAATGACGGGTTCTGAAGATGGCGAAGAGAGGGAGACAAAGGTCGTCTCGCGAATCCAGGCTTTTGATGATCCTCCAAGTAACTATTACATAGCACCCATCAGAAAACCACCTACAGTGAACAGGAGAAGAACAATAGAACAGACTAGGACGAAATGCTCACCCGTAAAATCCAAGCGGGACAATTTTGTTCCACTCCAATCAGCCTTTCTGTACGTAGGACGTTACCAGGAAGGACGGAGCAACTGAGAACGTCCACACTCTTCACATGCGGAGCAGAAGGATTGGGGTACTTCTGAAAGAGAGAGGAGGCCACATCTATAGTGCCACAGATCATCTATCCCGACCCCATTTTGCTTGAGGAGTAGTAGACTTACGAGTAAAAGAGTACGGTAAAGAATAAGAATTGAGGAATAACATGTCGATTAGCTGGATTGAAATACTAGGCTACTTTTCACTTTGACTGCTCGCAATCCTAAAGTCGCAGCTAGAACAAGAAATCTATTCGCCCCCTTGAAATCTATGCGCTAAAGAGTGCCGTAAAGAGTCGTTTATTGACCGTCTGCTAGGCCACGCCGCTGGAAAGTCCCGCGAAGAAAGGCAGGAAGATTGAAGAAAGAAAATGGAACTGTTAGAAACAGGTGATGGTCGTTGAAATTCGCCACCGGCCCAGAATCCGCCCGACTGATATCTTCCAAGAATGGCAGATGCCGACAAGACAGGCGAGACACTCAGCTGAACGACTTTCAGGCTGAAACATGACATGCATCTCAACTGCTGCTGTAGTCTGTCACAGATCCACGCCTCAAATCCCAAATCCCAAATCCCTCTTCTCTAATGTATATTTTCTCTTTTCCGCACACGATATAGCGATAACAATTTCCGTCCTCCGTTCATAACACCATGAGGTAAATTGAGGCGGGAGCCTTCCATAGGCCGTCTTATTGATATTTTGGAGCTGCATCTCTGATGTGAACCGCTTCAAAGCGAAGCCAGCTCACCAGTAGCATGAGATATCTAGTCACGTGGGCCTCTTTCGATCGAAGTCATTTCACTCTTAAAGTAAAGACGATTGTCCTGCCACTTTATTGTTTTCACATTTTTTAAATCTCAAACTACCTCCCCTCCTTCAAACTCTATTTATTGGGCACCTATGGATGATCTTCATAAACTCGACGTTATTGATGACTCTGTCGGAGGCAGGACTTCTTTTCTCAAGCTTTGGATTCACAGAAATTGTTCATTACTTCGTCTTGATGGATCCCAAGAAGATAGCAAGCGTATCGACGATATTGAGCAGACCATCCAATTTCTCCGTGACACTTGGAAAGCTAATGGTGGTGAATACACCGAAAATCGACTTGAATTGAAGGCCACCATTTTGAGCGCCATTTTAAACAAAGATATCGGCTTAAAGGTCGCCTCTCCTGCCAACAAGCCGAAGCTTTTGAGCGATGCCTGTCTGAATGGAATCAACGAAAAGACAGAAGCGAACCGTCGCAACCCCTTCTTGAATCTACCAAACGAGACTTTGTCAACCATCTTTTACGAGGCTCTCCATGTAGAAGGCGTTAGAGTGAATAGACACATGAACTGGAAGTGGCTTTGTATCTGCAAGAGGCTCTTCCCCATTGTATATCCTCTATTTACCAAGTTGTTTGTTAATGATGGCGAATGCAGGTCTTGCGCGAACTCTCAGCGGATCCCATTGCGCTTAACGACCGAAGGTCAATGTGGGCTTTCTTGCGCATGCTGAACCGCGTGCGCGTCGAAGACATCCGACATCTGACCATTCGAGTATCTCCCGGAAATGTTTTCGACGACGGAGTCGTATCTAAAATCGTCGGATTGTGCTCCCGCATCACCACTCTAAGTATTAATCCTTACCCCTACCGCTCTGCCTATTCTGGTTATTCTAGCGATTCGACTTCCAAAGCCGATTCGATTGCTTTTTTTGCAGATATTTTGCAAACGTTGCAGCCTGTTAAGAATCAGATCAGAACATTATACCTCGCGGACAATGGATCAACATTGTTCTGGACAGTGTTGAAGGCTTTTCCGCGTGTTACCCATCTTGGACTGCATTCAGGTTATTTAGACGCCAGGCAATGGACTCAAATGACACACTTAGGGAGGTCTTCTTCCTTCGGAGTCCAGGCCCCGGAAAGCGACATGGACCTTTCAGAGATATTGCCTTCTCAGCTTACGACATTACGGACACTGGGAGACTCCTCTTTGATCTACGTTATGCAGCATATCAAACAAGCCAATGGATCGTTCCCAAGCCTTCACGTTCTCGACTTTAGCTTTGGCAGCGATATAGAGCTCATGTATTACATTCTCGAAGCAATTTCCCCATCCATTCAGGACCTTTCTGTTGACTGCGACAACACCACCTCCCACAGGTTTTACAACATCCTGGCAAAGTGCACCGAACTGAAGGTGCTAAAACTCAATGGTCTTGTATTGACGACTTGGGACGTAAATTCGGCCGGTGTATTCCAACCGTCACTGCGACAACTCACCCTGCATCGATGTGCAGGGAAAGCCATGAATTGGGGTCTGTGGAAATTACCTCTGAAAGGGAGCCAGATCAAGGTTCTGATATTGTCTGGAGGGTCCTATACCAAATCGATGTCAGAAACCGAAAAATGGAGCGCCACCAGGTCGACAATTGTCAAATATTGTCGTGGGAAAGGTATCGACTTGGTACTACCGAAGAAAGGCGAACACAGCTAGTTGTCTTCTATTTGCTCTCAACGTTACTGTAACGGCACGTATAATTCTTTGTTTTTGGTTCTATGCTGAAACTGGCACTGAGCACCCTTCAATTCATGGAGCCGCCGTTGAAGACGGTAAAGTGATTCCAAGGTGCGATAAATAACTAGCATGGGCTGGGTCGATTTAGCTCAACTTGCGAAGGAAAGGATATTTCATGGGGACATCGTGTAGACACTGATAGCTAAAGGGTGTGGAACTTTGACAGTCCACCACAAGCGACAACAGAAAATTTGCATATGTTTGCGCCGCCTCCTCAACATGATCTGTTAATCGTACGATGTTCGACTAATACATTTGCTGTCACCCATAGGTCCTGCTTAAAGGGGAGAGGACATACTCAGCAGGGGTACAAGTCTCCTGAGTGCTGAGTGCATCCGGCAGCCTTTTGGGCAGTAGTGCAGGCCGTTGGGTCTTAACGGCATCAATCAGCACGAGTACGAGGGGAGGGGGAGCAGGGGCGTACAGCAAAGCTCATACGTCTCGCCAGGGCATGTGCACCAAATCGCGACAGGATCTGCCTGGCAGTGAGCTGGCTTACATCAGAACGCACTATGGACGAGACAAACCAGCAAGGGCTGGGGCAGCCATGATAACAGCAAAAAGAGCAGCGAGGGAGAACTTCATGGTTTCGTGATAGGTACGATGAGATAAATGGTGAAGAGGATGAAAGGCTTATATACTGCAGGTTCGGGAAAATTGACGGAACAGGACTGCGACCACGGACAAGAGGTGCATGAAGACTTGTAATCCCATGGGCAACTCGACTGATAGGGAAGGTTTCCGGATGAATCCATCTGGGAGTGAACAAGTCGACAACGCGACCGCCTCGTCCACTCCGAAGGATTTTTCAAATGTTACCGCCTGGAAATAAGGGTGGGATTACATTGCTTGATAAGACAAGCAAGTTTAGCAAGGTGTCGAAGGAGTGGCGACCGCTCAGCACGGGCTCTGGAACGGGAGCACTGTCCTTCAAGGAACCAGGGCGTGCTGAAAGTTTGGTCGCTGGAACATAGAGGCTTCGGATCGTAACGGATATCATAATGCAACAGACAATCTCATGTCATATAACCCTTCACAAGCAACATGATAAAATCACGACAGCCGGTCGATCCTTTTAGCAGGGGTAGGCCGAAGCGGTGTGTTGAGTGCACCCAGCAGCCTTTTGATCGGTTGTGCAGGCAGCGGGGTCTTGCAAAACCAAACGAGAATGAGCATGAAGGGGCAAAAAGCAGAGGTAGGAACGGCGCACAGCAAAGTTCCCAGCTTTGCCCTGGATTTGGACAAGTACAGTAGACAACCAAAGTCGCGTCTATTGGCAGCATGATCAATTCAGCTGCATTTATGTCGTCAAAGGACTCACTGGCACTAAAAGCAAGGGCGAGAAGGCAAGCAACAAACTTCATCTTGAATTTGGACCTTTCTCAAATATAGCAGATAGGACATGGCGGACTTCGTTGAGATTTTATATGAGTGATCCCACAAACCGAGTTCCACTGCAGGTCCTGAAGTCGTTCCTGAGTTGAATTGACCAAGGGTTTGGAATATCACGACGGAGAGCAAACAATACGAGGGAAGCACCGAAATCCACGGCCATTCTTCACACATCCAAACGTCGCTCTTGGCACATTCTTGAGTGCGCATGGCAGTAACGTGCTATGTACGGCCAGTGTGTACAGTCGCCACTGGTACATCACCTGTCCTGAACGAGGGGTATAAAAGGGTTGCAGTCGCAATGTTCCTCTGGGTGTCCATGAAGACTACAGGAGGATAAGACTTATCAATTCAAAGCACGTCAAGGGGGAAAGGAAGGTAGCAAGGCAGGTATGAACATGAGTCCCTCAGTACAGCTTCCTGAGGAGAAATTTGCGGGCAACCCTTTTGCCCTTGAGAAATATGGAACGCACGGAAAGCGCTGCCTATTCCTCGAGCGAGCAGCCATCTTGAATCTGAGCTCTCTCATCCACCATTCTTTCAACCTTTTGTCTCTCGTGCGCATAAGAATAACTTGCAGAATATAATAAAGTGCTGGTAATTCACCATTGGTGCAGCACTTATGAAGTTGAAGCACATCTGGTGAAATCTTGTGCCATTGTTGCGACATCTTTTGGGTCACGTGGGGTTAACTTCCACGGTCAGGAACAAGGATGAGGATGAGGGTGAGGAGCATGAGAATGGGAACGTAAAAAAGCAGGGAATGAGAAGACACAGACAGAATTCCATCGCGGTACCCATTCTTTATGAACTGGCCAGTGAGTTGGAGTTGTCGGGATCATTGATTAAGACAAGGATAAGTTTGGAGTTTCCCATGTTGCAAGACCAGTTAGAGTACGTTTTGCGACTTTGTTGCTTCTGTAACTCCTGCTTCATGTTGACTACTATAAGTGTGTTCATGTGGCATGGACGTTCATGAGGTCAATGCCGTATAGACGAAGGAATATCCTCCTTTGATACATACTCTAAGCTGTTGTATCCCCATAACTTTTGTCTGTGCGTATCACACGGCGTATCATTTCAGGCTTCACAGCCTCCACCTCGGCGATTGGCGCTTCATTGCATGACTCGCGATACTCTTTCAGTAATGTCTT
Source organism: Atractiella rhizophila (assembly GCA_021432655.1). NCBI lineage: Eukaryota > Fungi > Basidiomycota > Atractiellomycetes > Atractiellales > Hoehnelomycetaceae > Atractiella > Atractiella rhizophila. Next base: position 45,688 of record MU271440.1, read on the forward strand.
TTTTTCAATTCGAATATCCCGTGCGAGGACATTGCATTTGCAGGCGTTCCCATAAAGGTTGCAAGCGCGTGTGGTTTTGTAGCCGTCTGTGATGATACAGAAACTCCCATCAGATCACAACGTGGAATACGGTGGGACAATGGTCTATGTCAAAGAGAACGGAAGGATGCTTCTTATTTCTTTGCTAGCTGGGAGTCGAGACGCCTTCGCTCATCTCCATGCAATACTGTCTGGTATTGAATGGCCGCTGAGAGAGGAACCCAGATGTTCTTTAATACATTGGGAGAGAATTTCGTTGGGTTTCTTTGTAGATCACCGTCCAAAAACGATCCTTCATCACGCAATGAGCGGAGCCTAACCCAAACCGAGACGCAATGTTTCCTGGTTTCCTGCGGTTCTCCTTTCAGCGCGGTTATCTTTGAAGCCTTTGAACAACGAGGAAGGCTTTGCTGTTACAAATACCAAAGATAAACAAACACGGATAGTTTCATAGATTCCGGCTGCTAACTTCCTCTCCCGAAGTCGCAGATGGAGGAGTTATTAAACCAAAGAAGCTTATCGAGGTGCGCAGTGTCATTGGGATGTGTCGTGCAAGGAGAAGTGGGGACGGAAACTATTGTACTGAGTTCATTCAAACGCAGGCAGCATGGAGTTTTGCGCGTCCCTCGCCATGGGAAAGCTGGACTCAGGGCTGGAGACGGAGGCGGCGCTTGACGGAACGAGGCTCGTTAGTGTGGTGGCTCAGGTGGCAGGCCATTCACCATTCGCTGATGAAACTAGAAGTGCCTAGTTAGTACGCAGCTCGTATTTCTCTTCTCGTCCGAAACAAAATATGCGGAGGGTGCAACCGTGAACGGTCTGTTCACTCGGGTAGGGCTGTTGCTCTTTGAATTCATCGCACCTCCTCGTAGAACGACTTCAATAGGTGAAGGACCGACTGATAGGCAGAACAGTCATCATTTTTCATGCTCTAACATTGAGACTTGATTGAGACCCTCCATCCAGGGTCTTCCCCACCTCGGTCGAACTCCTGAATCTCCCTAGGCGTCATTTGGTTGCGCTGCCAGATCGAGCCCAGATTGATCGTTACCATTGATATTGTATTGATCAATAATTCTCGAATCACTCTATTTCAGAACCTAAAGTCTTCTGAATATCTCCTCTGCAGCTATCTCGGTTTGTCACAGAGACCAACAGACCAAATGAGAACTGCAAAATGATGTGGGTGGGGCTCTCAGAGCGGTCCACCCGATCACAGAACATCGATCGCCTTCCACACTACCAGTCTGATCGAGCCTGAGAACGAGAGCACTCACCAGTCGCTAAGACCTGCTTACCGAGGGAAGTCGTCAGATCGTCAGATGTCGCTCCTGACAGCACTGTTCTACTCCAGTTCTTTCCAGGTAATGCTGAAGAAGACCAAACCTCATTCATTCCGTACCGAAGAGCTGCAGAAGAAGTGGCTTGAACCCTGGATTTGATCTTGTCGAGATCTGGAGGGCAAAGTGGCAACTCAGTGACAAACGTCTTTAAAAGCAGGTTGCAATTTTGCATCGAAACAGGCGACCATTTCTCCTCTACACCCAAGACATTTGCCACTCTCGCCACAGTCAAAACAGCTTTGTTCAGATTGCGTTCGATATGCCATCTCAAGCCTTTCGAACTGTGGTTATCCCCATTGGTAAGTCGGATTTGCTTCTTGTGGCATATGGTTTGACTGTCTCCACAGTGATTGGGACCTGGTGAGCGACTTGGCAAGGGGCGTCAAAATAGATGCTGACCGTCCGTAGGACAAACGCCGCTTTATGGGGTTTAGAAGTGTAATTTTTATTCCTTGGGCTTTGAGGCATCGTCTAATAAGTCTGATTTAGGTGCATGGTGTACCTGTACTATTCACGCGCATGTTCGAGGGATGGACCGCTGATGCGAACTGCTGTTGCCATCGTGCGTTTCTTTTTTCACATTTTTAGGACACAGATTGACCGTAGCCAAGTGCACAATTGTCGACACAGCTTGTACAGCTGTGACCATGTCTTGTAGGCTGTTTCCCCTCGTTGTTAACCCCCTGTTCTCCTTTCTGACCAAAATGCAGGTGTTTATGGCTACACCGTCACAAATTGGGGGAATGAAGCTTATCTCTTACGTCAAGGTAAGCTCCGATATGTTGTGTTAGCACAAGAGTCGATAACAGTATTGCAGGATGGCACTTTCCTGCATACGTTCTTCTTACTGGTCAATATTTTCCTTCCATTGAAAGAAAACGCCTTGACCCCTGCCTTAGCCACGACCGCCATCGTCGTGCAGAGCTACTTCATCCAGCGCTACCTCCGCCTATCTCGTAATTTCATCGTCACTGGGCTGTTGGCAATTCTGTCTTTGCTTGCTTTTGCCGGCTCTATAGCGCTGTCTTCTATAGTTGCGAGATATCCCGATTATTCAGAAAGAAGCAAGATCAAGATTCCAGCCATTCTGTGGGCGGGCTCAAAGGCTGTTTGTGGTTCGTCTCTCTGTCCGCTTGAATACAACACTTCTCCTGATCCTTTGGGGTTTAGACACCGCAATCGCATGCACCTTGATTTTCCATCTTTTGCGATATCGAGCAAATAGGCAGCCACTGCAACGTGCGTTTGACGATTTCATTGCTGAAAGTTACCTGATGCCGCGTCGTAGACACCAGAAAATTGATTTCAACGCTGTGCGTCCTTGCAATAGAGACAAGTACCCCAACAGCCGTTGTATGTCGCACTTTTTTAGATCAACTAGAATTGAATCCCTCTTCAGATCGCCTCTGCAGGATTGATAACGTATCTCGAGAACAATTCAAGGTATGAGATCGTTATGATGCCTACTTCATCTGACAACTACGACAGCAACGCGCCGACGGGCATTCTCTTCAACCTTGGTCGTGCCTACTCCATCACCCTCCTTATGAATCTTTTAATGAGAGAAACCCTTTCCACTCCTGGTCATACGAATGCAGACCCCGAGTTCGGGCTCCCGAAGTCTATATTGACCACACCCAGTGTGCTCATGAATGCCATTGCGGTGCAACATGAGACGATTGTCGAAGTTGACAGGGTCAGTCTTCAATGTTTGGTTTATTTGGTTCGGTCACAACAAGCTCATCAAGGGGCAGGAACGTCCTAAGGGCGAACAGTCTGGTGAAGAGCAGAAGCCAGTTCCCCTCAAATGCTCCCCAACCAGCAGCGATTTCGCTGTTGGGAAAGATATAGCAAGTGACCCGAACGCTTTTCAGGTCTCTTATCCTAAAGGATCTCGCACCTCCTCTCAAGCCTCGTTCACATCCTGAATTGTCCAACGAAACGAAACTATCAAAAGTGGTCGAAATTGGTTATCGTTATTTATTTTGATGTACCATATAGCTTACCCCACCGTATAGCATTGGCACCGGAGCTTGCTTTAATTTTTATCACAACCGCCAAAGGACGGTACGATCTTGCGCAAAGTCACCGATTCAGTGAGAAAATCGAAGTCATTTCAAGCTATCAGACAACAAAAGGCTCGGCCCGAGTAAAGACAAGAATGAGAGACCGTGCAGAGATATTTCACAAACCCAAAAATTTAGGTAACATTAACATTTCGCATCCTATAGAAGCTCAAACTCGGTTCCAAATGCCTCCTTCCCGCTCATCTTCAGCACACCAAATCGCAATAGCATGGGCTCGTCACTCCCGTCCCGGTCCTCTCCTCCTCCACCTAGGCCAAAAAGGGCGGGATTGTGAAGTGACCCAAAGAATCCTTCGAAAGAGACGGGAAGAGGACGAAAACTTCTTCGTTTGAAGACAGAGACGATGATGAAGGGAAAGTTAAGGAGCCAAGCTGTCGAGTAGGCAATGAAAATCGGCATTCGTCGATAGTCGAAGTGGCGCGAGATGGGGAGATGCAAGGACCACGGTGCAAAAAAGATACCAGCAATTCCAAGGTAGGAAATGAATGCCTGGAGAAGGAGAAGTTTGCCGTTCCGCCACAGCTGTGAGTTGAAAAATGGTTTCGACGAGTGTAAAACGTCGAATGTGGAGGAGATCTCGCGAAGGCTAAGTGACTGTTCCTGGACTCGTTCCCTGCAAAACAACTCCCGCTCAACCTCAACTTAAAGTGTGACAACAAATTGACGCACCAGGCGTTTCTGCCCAGTACTGGGAGGGCAGCTCTGCGAATGGCGAGATGGAAGCAGAAAGCGAACAGAAGCTCCAGGGTAATCAAGCCCTCGAGTTCCAACCCCAACCCCGCTGGCGTCTTTCCATCAGCCCATTCCCCGACGCCGTGATGGGCAGCCGCGAACGCGAGTGCCACGAGCAAATAAAAAAGGGGAGAAAGCGTATCTCTCTTTCTCGACCTCGAGGGGGGTGAAGGGGAAGGAGATGGGAAGGATGGTGTTGTGGGCACTCTCTGAGGCAGCTTGTAGTCGTCTGCAGATAGATGCTCAAAAGAAACGAGAGTGGGAGCTGGAGAGGAATTGATGGTTCGTATTGATTTTGTTATCGAACGAATAGACTTCGAGCTCAGTTTTGACGAGCGGCCGTGTCCGTTCGAAGAAGGAGCATAGAGAATGTAAGAATCGGGTTCAAGGTCCAGGGAATAGGATCTTGTTGGTGACGGAGGGCGGATTACGGGAAAGGGAGAGGGTGATGGGGAGGCAGGTTGAAAGTTGACCTCGCCAAATGGGAACATTTCTAGATTGATGAAGAAAGAGCGTCAAGGGTCAAAGGGAGTGAACGCAGAAATGGGCTGTTCTGCTTTTGAGGAAACGTCCAGGAATTCAAAGCAAAGGGAAGCTTGTCCCTTATCTACCCGTTCATGAAAAAGAAGGCTCGCCCAAACTTGCATCTCGCTGACTTTGTGCAGTGGGTCTCTGGGAACATGAACCGGAATAACCCACGCTTCCCCGATAAGTAACATGACTGTCCGACGTTCAACAGCGCCTCACTCACGCCACACAATGTGACTGTAGAAAGAACGACGTGAATACAACAGGAGGTCCAAGGATGTTTCAAAGTGAATGGCCAATATCCCAGTGTTCTGTTTGCAACATAATTCATGACTGCTGCGCAACTGATTGTGCCCAAATTACGCGATCACAGTCGTTGTTTTGTATTCACGTGGAGTTGTCGCGTCCCGCCTCACGGCTTGACATGATCGGTGGAGTTTTTCTCAAGGCATTTCGCGCAGACCTGAAGGCAACCTCGGCTTTGGTTTGTGCCATCAAGCCGTCCTCAGCCTCCAAGCATCCAATGCTCCGTACAGGCAGAACTGTATAAAACCAAATGTTTTGGAGGGATACCGCGGAGCATGAAGCAGAACTTTGGCTGCCGACCCTGTGATAAAGCACAGGAAAGAGTCTCACGCAATCCAGCCTGCAAGGTTGGAGATCTGATGCGTTGGAAAACCTACAACCTGAGAACTATTATAAATAGCTGCTCTCGCAACTCAGCTCTGGAGAAACGTCGCTCAGAAGTTCGCAGGTGTGAAAGGATATCGAACAGGGATGCCTCACGCAATCTTCTTTGTGAGAACAGAAGACATACACCTTCACCCCTTGACGAATATTCCAGCCTGATGCCACCACAAGCTCTCTCGGTCCTCCCCGTCCTTTCCAAACAACACGGTTTCTCCTTCGTTCCAGCACCCCACTTCCTTGATGAGCTTCACAGAATCCCTGTCCAGTTTGCATCCGTCAAAGAGCGTGCTCCAGATCGGCGTCCAGATTCGTTGGAATATTCGAGACGAAGCAATGGGGGATAGGACGTGCTCATAGAAGAGGAAAGAGCCTTTCGGCGCTAGGACGGTGTCGAAAAAGGCTGGCATACGGGAGAGGGTGGAAGGAGGGAAGGAGCAGAAGGTCAGAATGGAAATTATACAATCGATTGATTGTGTCTGAAGCGGGGGCTGATTTTCCTCGCAAAGCGCAAGGACCTCTGCTTCGAAGTCAGATCGATGGAACTAGAATAGAGGAATGACGAACCTTCAACCGTGAGTGGAAGAACCATAATCTGATCCTGCCTCCATCCATGCGCCACGCCCATATTCAGTATCTTGTCATGCATATCTCTATTCGGCTCCACCGCGATATACACCTCCACCTTGTCTGGATCAAGATACTTGAGCGAGTGTCCATGTCCTGCCCCAATCTCAAGCACGCGACCTCTCGCCCTCTTCGAATCCGTCAGCAGTCGGGCCTTTACTGGAGCGCCAGCGGTGTCTGTCGGCTCGGAAAACGCGTCCCAAACGAAGGCGAAGAACAGGCGCCGCATTTGGAAAGGATGGAGGAGAAGGGATGGACGGGAACATACGGCATGCACGAACGGTGGGAGCGAAACACGGAGGGCGGCCCAGATGTCCCAGATGGGTGAAAGAAAAGTTTGGAGGAGAGGCATTGTCGAGATCTGTGAAGGCGAGATCAGCGATCTGTAACGAAGAGAATATTGTTTCGACAAAGGGGCCACCATTATCAAACAATTCCTTTCGCCAACCGAGCGACAGGGTGATGAGAGAACGCCAAGTAAGCTGAATGCCCCTGTTCCTACCTCTCCTTCCTGGCAGAGGTATATGAGCATGCCACTATCTCGTGAGCCTTGAAACAAACAGAAATATCGGATGGCTTCATAGGCACATCGACTCACATCATGAGCAGCCTGAGAGAAGGAAATACATTTAAACAGTCGGATGTGCTGAATTTATAAGGGACAGCGTCCGTAAAACGCTATCAGAAAACTTCTGCTTTCAAGTCGCTCTCCATCGCCTGATTAAAATATCCAACATTTTGAAAGGTAGTGAAATGGCGTGTATGGTATTGATGAAGTCTCGAGTGGAAACTCGAGCCACAATCTAACCTCCACCTCCACCTCGCGCTGCAAGAGGAAACTATGTAGACAAATAGAACTGGATTCCAAACCTGCGAGTATTTACAACGTGCACCACAAAGCACAAGAGTGCTATCCCAAGAGGGCTTGACTGGAGAGGATGGAGAAGCAAGGAGTAGTGTGGCGGCATGAGAACCTGAACTCTGCCATTCGGGAGAACGTGAGGCTCTTCAGATTCAGATCTTCACTTTCGAAAATTATGACTGAGCTGCCTTTTTCTGTTGTTTTTAGTATACGATCAAGTGCACAGGTCTCAGTCAACAAATTAACAATATGTGGTTTTTGAAGAGAAAACTGTGTGAAGAGAAAGCGAAACGGACCTGAGTGACTGCTCTCCGCTATACAATAATAAAGTTCAAATATTTCCTCCAGACTTCTTCACCTGGATTATTATTGTAATAAATTCAATGAGCTTGAAAAATCTGAAGGAATCGAATTGGATATTTGAGATGACTCAGATTATAGAGTTCGTTCAATGTGTGCTGACAAAGGAATCCTACTACAAAGGGATCCGTGCACCGCCTCTCGGACGTTGGTGATGCCATAATGTTGTTAGCGCTAAATAGGCATTACCGCGAGGGGAGATTGGAGGCTGCGTTGGCTGTTGGAAAGATGGCAAAATGAACACCTTCCATCATCGTCGCTCGCGTGGTGACGAGATCGGCCTTAGGAGCCCTAACCCTAACTGCTAAGTGGAGGCTCACTCGCCCTCAACCAATCAGTGTCTCACGATCGCAATTCCACCATCTCCCATTCCTTCAGCCGTCACTAGCCTCACTACAGGCCTCCTGCTTCAGCGGGCATAGTCAGCCACATTGCCGCATACGTCGCAAACGGAGCCATTGTTGGAATCAAACGGACATATTATGATCAAGACGGGCACTTCGACCATGACTTTACCCTCTGACGGTCCTCATTCCGCTTCGTAAGTCCTTCGAATCATCCTTACTGGGATGCGGCAGATGCTTATCCATGACTTGTCTCGAAATGCGCAATCCAGTACCAGCATGTCGATTTCAGGCGCACACCCAGCATCAGTCCAAACTTCCACCTCCCAGTCCTACGGTTCTTACATCTCCGAAGAGGAGGAAAAGTGCGTGATCGTCTATTTCTCACTCTGACGGAACGTTGATCTCAGTATGGAACTCTAAGGTTGGAGGAATACGATGAAGGCGGCTACCATCCCGTCACGATCGGCGAGAAGTTCAACGGCGGACGTTACACTGTCGTGAGGAAGTTGGGCTGGGGACACTTCTCAACCGTCTGGTTGGCCCGTGACGATAAGTGCGTATTCCTTTCGTCCTTCTCTCTTCGTTCTCCGCAGTCCAATCGTCGTTCTTTCATTTCATTTCTCATTTTCGGCATTCGGGACGGGGTTGGGTCTGCAGGATGAATCGACATGTCGCTCTCAAGGTCGTAAAATCAGCGAGCCACTATACGGACACGGCACTGGATGAGATCCAGCTTCTCAAGAAAGTCGTCGATTCGGATCCTAACCACCCCGGACGGAATCATGTCGTCCAACTCCTCGATTCTTTCAAGCACCGCGGCCCAAATGGTACGCACGTCTGCATGGTGCGTCTTTGTCATGCCATTATCGTAGAGCGAGAAAGTGAACGATGTGAATGCAGGTATTTGAAGTACTTGGGGAGAACCTCCTAGGGCTCATCAAGCGATATCAACACCGTGGAGTGCCTGAACACATCGTCAAGCAAATCGCCAAGCAAGTCCTACTCGGATTGGACTACATGCACCGCTCCTGCGGTATCATCCACACCGACTTGAAACCGGAGAACGTCCTCATCTGCATCGACGACGTCGAAGCTGTCGTTCGCGCCGAACTCGAGACGTCCCCTTCCGCGGTTCCCACCAAACTTGTCGGTGTCCCTCCTTCCCAAGGACGCGGAGGTGCCCAAACCCCTCGAGAACCTGGTAGCGGGAGCGGAGTATTCATCACCGGTTCTCAGCCAATTCCGTCGCCTAGTTCCTCCTTTGGATCTCTCCACTCGCTTGCTGCTGGTGGGATGGGAGCTGCCAGCCATTCCTTGGGAATGTCGAAGATCAGCGACAATTCTAAGAACGAAAAGGGGAAAGGGAAGGAGGAAATAACGGAAGGGAAGGGGGAGCCACTGACGTCTACTGACGCGCCGAAACAAATTCACGGTCCTTCTCTCCTCTCTCGTCAGGCACCGAAGAACCAACCGGCTTCCCCCCCCGCCGCCAACCCTCCTCCCGCCTCTGCAATCCCTCCCGAGAAACTTTCCGCCCTCTCCCTCGACAAGAACGTCTCACCCTCCCCTCCAGCACCGCCTTCTCCCGATCCATCCCGTCCAGCTCCCGCCGCAGGAGACCCTTCTACTCTGCCTCCCGCCGCACCCTACGATCCTGAGTCCCTTGGTCAAATAACTGTCAAGATCGCAGATCTGGGGAATGCGAGCTGGGTCAATCTTCATTTTACGGATGACATACAAACAAGACAGTATCGATCTCCTGAAGCCATTCTCGGTGCGAGTTGGGGAACGAAAGTAGATATTTGGAGCGCAAGCTGCGTCGTACGTCCCTGCCTCTGTTTCTCTCGTGCATTGGAGCTTTGTTCATGCGAGGTTGCTTGAACAGTTTTTTGAGCTTCTTATGGCGGGCGATTACCTCTTCGAACCACAAAAGGGTAACAGATTCAACAAGGATGACGACCACATGGCTCAGATGATCGAACTTCTTGGACCCATGCCTCGGCACGTCGCTTTGAGCGGGAAGTATTCGGGAGACATTTTCAACAAACGAGGGGAATTGAAGCACATCAACAGACTTAAGATGTGGCCTATGCACCAAGTGCTGGAGGAGAAGGTTCGTTCGTTTTCTTGTATCCTTTTCTTTATACCCTGGATGTGGAACCCTACCGGTGTTCCCGCCTCGGTGTTTAGGACTAGAATGGTTTCAGTTCTAATGGTGATGGAATGCAGTATCTGATCCCACAGAAAGAGGCCGTCCTCCTTACATCCTTCCTCACTCCCATGCTCGAATTCGATCCCGATCGTCGCGCCTCTGCCCTTCAAATGATTGACCACCCATGGCTTCAAGGTGTCAAGGTCAGGGGATATACGGAAGAGATCGAGCAGCGTCTGCTTGAGGAAGGCGCTGCTGGAGGTGAAGGGGAGGGACGGAGGAAGAAGAAATCGAAGAAGAAGTCATCTCGGGGCGTGAGCGAGGACACCAACCCTGGTTCTCTGCCTCCCCCTTCTCAAACCGCGCTGCCGACAACAACGAATCACCCCAGTCCGGCGATTGCGAAGGAGATGAGGGAAGCTTCAGTCATGAAGGAGGAAAAGAGGAGCGGGAGCAAATCGAAATCTTCGATGCCCGCCATCCAGAGGGCCACGTCTAGCGCAGTGGAGGTGCGATGAACCCGCTGAGTTTCGTGGTTAGGTTGAGATGCAAGAGAGATTGGGGACGATAGAAGAAGAAGTTATAGACAAGATTCCAGTAGTTCAAGACTGTTACCCTTCGCCGTCGCATATAGAAGTCAAAACGACCGTCACCTACACCTACACATACAGATCACGCCGCACCACGATATGCTATCATTGAACGAAACGGACCGATTCGAGGCGGGAATCGAGAGCGCCATCATAACCTGTTATTGCTGGCATATGGAACACTACCTTATCCGATCATCTATCCCCGACAGAACTATTCAACCCACTGTTCCAGTCAGCGGGTTCTGCTCGCCTGTTCGTTCTACTCCCACCTCCCTTTTTTAACCTCCAGACTATAGAGATATGTTGTTGTGTTTGCTTTACTCTTCTCCGCTTGCTCTTTTTCCTTGCTCAATCAAACCTTGAATTTCCGTTTATGAGTGATTGGATACACATAATGACTTCTCTTCATCCTGAATGCGAAAGGTGTTGTATCACTTCACTTTATTTCTACTGGAATCTGAGCTACACGTTCCATATTTAGTACTTTATGTTTTTCTCTCCTTTCTCTCGATTCGCTACTCGGCTTTGACCTGACCCCTACCTGTGGTGGTTGGAGGGAATGATAGAAAGATGGTCCTGCGGCCCTGCTTCTTTGCTTCATATGTGAATGCGTGCCTTTTAACCCATGTCATCGTTTTGCTTGTGGCAACCTCTGCTTTTGATTCGAGTAGGGATGACGAAATTGTTGTTTAACTGGAGCTTCTGATAAGGATTGCCAGTCGTACATATTTCGTAATTGCAAACTAATTTCAACAGTCCGTGGGTAGCCCTACGTACCTAGAGGCTTCTGGGAGAAGACCTCCTTTACGATCTCATTGAAAGCGTACATACACTCCGGGACAGCCTCCCAAGCATCAAAGCAATCCATCCTCCGGTCGAAGTGCCCGCAAGCTTGTAAAGGTAAGAGAAGGCACAGCCGCCTCCATTGTTCGATTGAGAGGATTCGTAGACCTTGGTATTAACCTTCTTGATATCCGCCAGCCGTTTCTGCAAGTCAGGGTCGATCAACTTATTTCTGAGGGGCTCGCAATGCGACGTGGACGGCGGAATGATCAGTTGATTCGATGGAGGAACACTTCGTAGCTTTCCGCCGGAGTACGCAAGTTGCAATCGGTGGACCTTCAGTTGAATCCCATTTGATTTGTTCGAAATAAATCAGCGGGTTTCGCAACCTCGCCTCCAAGGAGGTACCTCGTCGGAACTCTGGGTTACCGCGTAACCGTGGATTAGTTTTCATTTAAATCTGGTGTTGCTTCGCGAGTTTGTTTCAGTATTTCTCTCGCCTGTGTGCGCCCCGTCTAGTGTACTGAGCCCGTATGACAAAGATGGCTGAGGCTCCTGGCCCCTCGCTCGCCATCTATCTGCGGCTGAGGTCCTGCATCGATGAGCGGTATCTGTACTTAGTAGTATGCGATTTCCCAGCCTGTGTGATGCGAGAACAAGTTTGTGTTATGATCGTGAGTCGAACATTTAGGTTTACATAATGTCAGGGAGCAGATGGTGCCCTTGCATGCAGGAAAAACGGAGGTGGCCTGTGATCATATCCCTTAACCTTTGGGTCTGTCCTCCATTTATCGCCTCATCGATTCCATCTATCCATCTTTGAATTACGGCCTTGTGTACGACATTCCAGATGTTACCCTCTAGGACGTTTCTCCTTCCATGAGCGCGAAATTGTCTGCATAAACGCCTGGGGATGGGAAGTTTATGCATTCTGTCCCATGCGTGTCCTTCGCGCCATGATCGGCTGCGGCGTTCAGTCTTGACACATTGTCATCACCTCCTCTGCGTGCCCTGACGTGTTTGAGCGTCAGTGGGGTTTGCGAACATTCGCAGAAGCCATCTGTACCAGAACCTGCCCGTAACCCACATGTCTGCATTGCCAATGCCTCTTGTCTCATTTAGTGCAAGCTCAAAATGCTCTTGCACTACTAGAAAATATTGTCGCACTTAGCGGATAACTTTTAACGACTTACTTATTCGACACATTCATTCAGCTAATAGTGTGATGCAAGCCATTGTGAAAAAGAGTGATTTGTGATGAGGATGTTAGTCTGGCGTCTAGCCTTTTGGCTGCTTCTAACGTGATCGGTTGTGGTCGGAGTCTTGTTGTGACTTTCGACACTATCAGTTGTTTTATGACCTTTGCAATGTCTGTGAGAGGCAGTGACTTGGACATTGTTAGTAGAGTGTATACGCAAATGACTGCCTAGCACTCCTTTTTCTCATTCAAGTGAGTCATCACTAATCGTTCTCAAAAATTGTGCCTTTTCCTCTGGCTCTGTGCCAACCAACCAGCATTTGACGGCATGTCTGTTGCCACTACTTCCCTAAATTCGTTGAGGAAGTACGCCTTCCTTCCAGTCCGTGCGGCTGCCATAGTATCTCTGGAAAGTCTCATACTTGAGGCATTTTCTCTGTGATCCTCCCATGTTTAGAACAAAGGGTGTTTCAGGGGTAGAAAGAAGTAGAAATGTTCAAAAGAATGAACTTCAGAACTCCATCATCCCACATATTGTCAACATCTGCTCTTACTTGTACAACCTTGACAGATCATTGTCTAAGTGGCAATGGAGGTACGACCACAGTTTTAGGTTACTCTCTCCTATATCCTTTAGTCTTGCACTCACGAAGAAGCCTGGATCTTCATTCACCATCTTGTCTAGCCGCTCCAGAATCGAGTTCGGTTAGGGACCAAGGTACCGTTTCTCCAACGCCAATCCGATTTCTAGAACAGACAAGATACGCTAAACTATTGCCACTTGGTAGCTTTTCAGACATGTTTCATTTGCTCTCTTCACTGGTGCTCGAGATCCTCTAACCATTCGGCCCGACCTCGACTTCCTAACGATCTATCGAAGATTCTCTACGTTCTCTCGCTCATGTATAAAGACACTACAGAGGGGACAAAGGTCAGACGAGACTCCCTTCAGCACCCAGAGACCGAATTCGCCACCATCTTTGGCTGTCAGGTATGAAATCAGAGGGTCTGCAGTAACTTGAGGGCTGGCTCCTGCCATTGCTAACTATCCCACCGTGGGAGGATTAGTGAATCTACTGCAGGGAACTGTGAGGAAGTGACAAGTCATTGGCGATGGAGGAGGAAAGTGAACATCAAATTAACGGAGGGTGGGGAAAGGAAAGGCGGTGGTAGGAGGTCCCAGTCCCATCATGTATCTATTTATCAGTTAAAGAGCTTCATAAAACTTCATGGCCATATAGCTTTATAATTGATTGCACCACCATCCCTACCACAAGTTCTGCTTGTAAAATGCCAACATTGAACACAAGTAGAAAAAACGAGAGACGAGCAACCAGCTGACTTGAACGATGAAAGTTACTGAAATATCAATAACGAGTCGACAACACGAAGAACGATGAAATGGACCTAAACGACACACAAAAACATAAAAGTATTCAACAGCCAAAAATGTTACATCTCTCTCCACCCATCCAGCTCCCTCCCTCCAGCAACAAGCAATCCTACTACAGTACACTTCCTCAACTTCGTCCTACACATCTTCACCGCAATCGCAAGCGATAACAATGCAAACAATATGGCGCTCGCAAGAAACTGAGGGAAGGACACCTCAACCACTGCTCTCTCTCCTACTGGCGACGAAAAGGTGGTAGCATTATTCCACGAAAACCGTGCGAAGTACTTTAGTTTAGAGGCGAGGAGGGAATTCATTGTCCGCGCTATATCTTCTCCATCTCTCGGAACGGTGATATTAGAGGAGGAGAGAGCGGCTTCGCCTATGAGCCTGCCGATTGGGAGGAGGGGGGAGAAGTCACCTAGTTGGGAGACGGAGATGCCGGTCGAGGAGTAGTAGAGGAGGTAGGCGAGCTGGCCATAGTCCAGATTTCCGATCTTCTTTGCCTCGTCCTCTGAGGATGAGTCGAAATTGAAGGAGACTGAACCATTGTAGATCGTCACTGTGGAGTTATACAGAATTTTCAAGTTCGGCTCGCACACCAACGTGGTGATTTTGTCTGGTATGGTTACGTACTTCTCCACGAAAGAGGGGCTATAAGAGGGCACCATCGTAGTTGCGATCCACTTCTGCCATTCTGGAGAGAGATCTGCATTCGGGACGGAATCGAGAACGACCGAGGATGTGGTGTTGAAAGGCGAGTTTGAGGAGGCACCGAAAAGCGTGAACGCAGAGAGACCGGAGAAGATACCTGACGTGTTTGATATCCACTGGGGACGCTGGAGTGGATGAAACCACGTATAGCCCGCCGGAGGGTTGATGAGGCCATACACGTCCTTATCCTCGAGCCTGAGCGAAATGTACGAGGTTGAGTTCAGCTCCTCGTCCCATTCTTGAATCGTCGGTTTGGTCCACGCACACTCCATCCTCCACCTCCCGAGATCCGTGTAGAAACGTACGCTCGCATTCCGCTCGTATATCGTGTCCTGTGGCTGCATGAGGAAGTACCCTTCCTTCCCCTGGGAAGGCATCTTAAATCCGATGGTCGCCTCCAACACATGCTCAAGATACGCATAATTGTCCGCGGTATGGCTGAACGCCTCGATTACCTCTAACCTCGTCGAGTTCGTGATGAGCGCAGCTTGGGAAGCCCACGGCTCCTCAGTGAGGTTCTTATACACCGTAATGAAGTTTGCATCGTACGAATTGACATTTGAGGGTTGGGCAGGCGAGAGGGGGAGTTCACGTAGGTGGAGTTGGATGGCTCCTTGGGAGAGGATGGAGCAGGCGGACATCAGGATGAAAGTGAGGAAGGTGAGGCGATAGTAGCCTGAGATAAGCGAGCGCGGTGTGTAGAAGAGAGCGTAGCGGAGCCAGTTGATGATCGATGTTTGGTTTGTTGAGACGTCCTCCAAGGCTTCTTTTACCTTCTCATCCTCCAGCTGTCCATTTTTCTGAGCTAGATCCGAAAGCCGCGTCCATTCCTGTCACATCACATCATCTTTCTGAGGGAAGAGAGGACAGGGGTTTGAAGGGACTAACCTCAGACCGCACCTCTCGAATCGCACTCCTCGTCCCTCCCAACGCTAACGTTCTCCAAAAGCCAACCGCGATAGTAAAGAGCGTGCCAATCAGGACGAGTCTCTCCTCCTCGATCTTAATAGGAACCACGACGTCATGTTTATAGGCATACACGCCGAACGCCACAAAGGCTCCGCCAACGACCGGTGTGATGAACATCACCACATTCCTCAACGCCTTGATCTTCCTCTCCAACCACCCCTTGACCACTGGAGGGCCGATCTGCACACTGAGCGCCGGTGCCACTCCATCAACAGATGGGAAATCCTTCACACAAACCCGCGCGGTGCGGAACGCAAGAAGTGCCCTCTCCTCCTCGCTCTCCATCTTCCCCTCTCCCCCCGCGACCTCAGCAGCAACCACCGCAACCCTCCTTCCGTTCAACGTCCTCTCTAGTCCGGAGGGAAAATCCCTCCCACCCCACTGGACGAGACTCAGCACTCTCCCAATCCCCAGGAACCTCCCGATCCTCTGCTCCCGCCTCCCACTGGTAAACCACACCACCGCCGCTCCCACCAGCGCAAGGAGGGCGTAGAAACCAGCGACGAGCCAGAGAAACTCCCTCTGTGCCTTCAACACCAATCCGAGTCTCGACCCCTGACTATCCACATCCATCGTGCCAAACGGTCCGCCATCCAAATACGCAGACAGCGCGCTTTGGACAAATCTCGTATATGTCGGTCCGAGGACGGTCTCGTTGATCGGAGTGTAAATGCCAATTGTCTCCTCCGCTGATCCGCCGCTCAAGCCCATAGGGATGAGGTAGAAATAGGTTGAAGTGGCGAAATCCAGTAGCGAATCAGACATGGCGATCCGTAGTTGAGTCTCGTCGATGTTCCCGACTCGATAGTCGAGCGGCTCAATGTGATAGCTCAGGTATGTGCCCCCCCTCACTGTAATCCTATGGCTTTCTACAATGACTTGAGGGACGCAGAGGAGCATCGATACGTCCGTCGCTATCGGGTTCCCGTTCAGGTTTGCGGCATCGGTCTGGAAGGCGGACCAGGTGGAGGGGATCGGGGAGGTGGGGATGGAAGAGGTGTCCATCCACAGTCCCCTTCTTTGTTGGATCGCGTCTAGTGGGGCAGATTGGACGGTGATCATTAGCACACCGTCGTATGAGGGGACCAAGGTGGTGTTGTCGGGGGAGAGCTTGTACATCGTATCGAGGAGGTCGAGCGCTTTTCATACCGCATTTCATCAATACCTCATCCTCATTCATAGAAGAAATGGAATCAGACATACTGTCAGGCCAGAACGGTGCGCTGCCAAACCCCATATACCCACCTCCCGCATAAGTCATTCTATTCCTGATCACCTCGGCCGTAGTACTCCCAATCGGATTCCCAAGGACAGGAGCCATCCATTCGCAATCATACGCAAAGAAACCGACATCCGTCTCGTAAACCTCTCCATGATCGGATAAAATATTAGGAAGAGGGACGACGGCGTTTGGGAAGTTACGGTAGATGAAGATCGGCTCGTTGTTGAGTTTGGCAAAAACGTAGACCGTTGCGAGCTCTGAACTAGTTGTCGAGGTCCGGGAGAAGACTGTAGAGAGGTTGGCGTGAAGGGAGAGTGGCGGTAGGGAAGGTATCGAGATATTGTGCCGTCCAATGGGGTACCAACCTAGGCATCAATTAATGTTGGATGGATGGCAGTCGAAAAGTAAGAATGGAAAACAAACCGGGAACTACTTGAAGGATGGAAGGGGCCGTTTCGTTGAGCGCGATGGCTAGGAGGGCGCTAATGAAGACGCTTTTGAAAGGTCTCGAGGATCCGGTGAAGAATGAAAACAAATCAACGGCATGTCTGAGTGTTCCACCCAAATTTGACGAGACGTGATTGAGGTGTGCAAACGGCGTTCCCACCTCCGTCGCACTCATCAGACGTCGATGCCATTCCTCAGAGCGTATTCGGTCAATGAGGTTCCCCACAAAGAGAAGGGACATAAAGATCCAGATATTGGCGATTGCCGTGGTCGCTCCTCGTAGTTCGGTGGCGTGTGCGGTGGAATGGGAGATGACGGGTGGGGACGAGGCGTCAGAGACGTAGACGCAAAAAATGACATAAGCGATGCCAAGGAGGGAAGGGAGGAAGGCTTCCACCAAGGTCATGACGGGATATGTTTCCGAGACCTTTGGATCACCCTCTTCGTATGTTACATACTCGTCTTGCCCACTCTCCTCTTTCCCACTTTCCTCCTTGTCACCTGCAGTGATTCCTGGCGTAGAAGGGCTCAGCCAGGGCTCAGAGCGAGATTGCAGGAGTGGAACGGCGTTCATCTTCAGTTAACCCTTCTCCTTGCAAAAAGTGCAAAGAAGTCGAGAAGTGCACTCGGATGGGGATGGCATGGTTTTGAAGAAAGAAGTGTTTCCATGATTCAGTGTTTCCATGATTCAGGAATGCAGGAATGGATTGCGTGAGTGGCGTTGTGCGTTTGTCCCATTTCTTGGTTGAGTCACCGTGACAGACTTTGGGACGCTAGCAGTTATGAAAGAACGTTCAGGTTAACACTTTCCCGTGTCCCCAATTGTTTATCCGGGATACAAAGCTGCAAAGCTCTCCTATTTTTGAGAGCAGGTGGGAGAGTGGGTGAGAAAGTGGTTAGCAAGTGGCAGGTTGAACGCGAGAGAAGAGTACCCGTCCCGTCAGCAAAGGGTTAGGAGAGCAGAAGGGGTCAACCGGTGGACAGGGTTAAGGTGACTCTTAACCCCGGATGCTGGCGTCCCGTTGAACCTGTTGAACCTGTCGATGTCTTTCATCGAGAGGCTCCCCAGCAGCTAACCACATCACGCCATCAATGCAGTGGGTCAAGGAAGTCCTGATTGCTGTGGGTTGGAGAAGGCTCCAGCTTCTCATAAGGATAGCGAAGATGCGTTGAAGAGAACCCAACAGCAGCCTGAAAGATGAAGCTCCTTCGTTGGTCCTACCTCAGTCTCGCTCTCGCGCAGGAATGGGAAGCGCAGAACGATGTCGAACTAGGAGAGATCGGCATTCCCGCTCAAGTGAAGTATCGAGCTGAACCGTTCTCCTATGAGTATTCCGATTTTGAGGAATCTTTCGCTGGCTTGTTGGGGAAGCGACAAACCTACGTCTGCACAAAGAGCGGTTACGCCAAGTGCGTTTACTACAACTATTGTTGTCGATTGGGAGTCGGCAACAAGTGCTGTGGAAACAACAGTGTGTCTTTTCGTTGAATTTGATCTCAACACTTAGCTGATGTGAATGTGCACACAGTCTGCTGTCCTTCTGGATACGGCTGCTGTGATGGAAAAGGATGTTATCCTGATGGGTATCAATGTTGCAAAGGTGCCTCTCCGCTTCTTTTCAAGCATTTCTTGCACTTATGTCATTCACAGGTGGTACTTACTGTGACCCTGGGTACGTCCATGATCAAAAGGAGCAAGCTTAAGAAGTGTAACTCTTGTGCGGCAGCTGGAATTGTTACACTTACGCGAGTGGGACGCCGGGTTGCTGCCCTTCAGGCTACTCTCCTTGCTCATCCCTCGACGGTTGTTGTCGTCCGTTTCTTTCATCTTTCTCTTCCGATATTCTATCTGACAAGTGCGACAGCAACCGGTTCGACCTGCTACGTTGATACAAACGGCAACAAGAAGTGTAGAACATATGGATCCGTGCCGACTTATTCAGAAGAGACAAGGACTTTTTCGCGTGCGTACTTTGTGACGCATGTCATGACGAAGGCAAAGATGAAGGCATGCTGAGTTAGGTACCTACGAAACGAGCGTGCCTCGTACAGCAACTGTATCGAGTGTTTCTGCCACAACGGTCCCTTCCTCCACTGGCAGCAGTACGTCTCCCACGTAAAGCCCAATTAGAGAGACTGACTGTTGTTTGAAGTTCCTACGGCTACCCCATCTCCTCCAAGCGTTCCTACCTCCACACTTATATGGGTCTCTTTAAACTCGAATTGGGGCTCAGGGGAGGGATTTTCTAACGGCGAGGGTGATTGGAACGAAGCCCCTTCCTCCTGCAATGCAAGCGATATCTCTAAATGGTCTCAAGCGGAGACCTTTGCCGTCTTTGCCACCTTCCAGTTCAAAATCTCACGTTCGTTCATCCCGTTCCATTTATAACGTCAAGGTTGCCGAATGAAATGTACTCAGCTGGCCACGGCGCACGCATAAGTCTGCGGGCATCAACATCGACGGAGATCGATATCACGAGTACAGGCGTGGGAAGGGAGTTGACGTACGAAAGGTGGAGATATGTTGGGAAGTCTAGTGCGAGAACGCCGGGAGAAGACGACGTCTGCGAAGAAGGACTGACGTTCGAGAACCCTTCGATTGCCGATTCTTCGCTCACGATCTCGATTCAATTTCTCGGATTTGTTAATGAGAGCACACTTGAACGCAGGCAATCGTCGGCAGATTGGTTAAAAGTCAACGGTTTCTGGTGCGTCCCCAGACCATCCAATCGCGCCGCGCTAACCGCTGGTGCCGGTACAGGACCTACGATCTTTCCGCCTCGTCCACCCCGACTTCGATACCCTCTCAGCCAGCCTCAGGAAGTAGCGGATCAACCGTCCTCAGCTTAGCAGGGAACCATTGGCATCTTGTTGTAGCCACGGTCCTCTGTTCGACGATTTTTAACCTTTTCACATGATCACGAATGTGATTAACTATGATTTTCAGGAAAGGAGACTGTGGTGTTCGTAACGATCAATGACATGTTTTAACCCGTTTT
>MU271441.1:0-17950 GCA_021432655.1 Atractiella rhizophila
ACCCACGCCTTGCTGTTTCACGTGCTCAATGCTTTCGTGCCCGAAAGGTTATTCACCTCCTTTCGCCGCATTCTACCACTTAGTTTTTGCGAAGGGGATGTCCCCGCCGTTGAGCAACCAAACGATTCCACTGCGCTAAAATCGAGTGTTCTGAGCGGCTGGATATGCTGATCTCTAAAACGTCTCCTGCAGTCATTATTGCTCAGTAAGTGAGCCAGGGCCTTGCCTTCGGTACGTATGAAAGAGTAATCTCCAGAGTTATTGAATATGATCGTTTCGTGAGATGACTGTTTCATTCACAACCATCCCTTTTCGCACCGAAGCCGAACGAGAGGGCATAACCCTCCGAGCGAGGGACCGCAACCTTTCGTGCGAGAAAATAACCTTTCGCACGAAAGTAAGGGGCCACGATTATGAAGCGACTTCACAATTTCGCAACAGATTGGCTGCGTAATTTGTGCATCATCGCAACACCCCAGGGAGGCGTTTCGAAGTTTCGAACACAGTAATCGATCGCCGCACCGCCATCAACCGATCGACTGAAGCTTTATGGTCAGCGCCGTCGTCGGCTTCAGCCCTTGAAAACTCTCTCGCCTCAGAGACGTTCACAAAAAGAAACTCGTTACTGTGGAGCTTTGAACCGCCTGAAAATACGTACAGTATTCGTTTGCTTGCGCTTTCCATCGAGTAGAATTGATGAGGTGCCCCAGGTAGATGCGTTGCGTTGGTTCTGATGGCGACCATTCAATCCCTCTCTTCTGAACTGCTGCTCCAAATTTTTGACATCCTTGCTGATCATTGGATCGACGAACGAGGAGATTATATGCGGGATGGCGATGTGCGAGCCATCCGCTCCAACGCTCAAATCAAACCTTGCTCGCTGGTTTGCAAACAATGGAGCAAACTCTCGCTTCCGTATGTTGATTGGCTACTCTTGCTTTCTGTGACGAATACGGACGGGATTGTTTCGTTCATGCACCAGTCAAAAACGCGCCATTCTCACATAAAGCATCTGTCTGTTAACTTTCCTGGGGAATCACAACACTCGACCAGAAACCAAACTGGGCGGCCTTGTGGGATGCTCTCCGCGAAGTTCTGGAGACTGTGGGTGGCCAACTCAAACGATGGACATCGTGTTGTGGGCTATGGACGGTCCCAGAGAAAGTCCCCCTCCTGAAGCTCGTCTTCGATTGCCATCGAATATCAGTCATCTCTGGGTGCGAACGAGTTCCGGTATGACCAACCCAGTCCTTCAAGATTGGTTCACTGGGTTAGAAGAATGCACGGCGTTAAGGCATCTCGAATTACTAGATATTCACGCATCACAATCCTCCACAGCTTTGTTTACCGTTCGCAGCCTCGTCATCAGCGCCGTTCTTCCTGCCGAGTCAGCTTTCTTTTCAGCATCGGCTACAACCCTCACGTCGCTTACAGCTTTCTGGTCGCACAGGTTTTGCAGCGAATCCTATCCCGCGTTCTGGCGCACATTCTTCCCGCTCCTCCACCTCGTCAAAGACACCCTCCGAGAACTAGATATGGACGGGAGTACTCAAGGCATCCCAATGTGCTATGACGAGGAAGATCAACTAGTCGCTCCCATCCTACCACGTTTGACGAAGCTTAAGCTCACCAGCGATTTCTTAGGGAACCTAGTCGATTCTTTCCCACACCTCCGCCTCTCATCATGGTTGGTGCGATTGAAGCTAAAAGAGGTCCCAATAATGGCGGCCGCACAAGATGCCCAAGCTCAAGAGTTCCAATGTCACTTTCGGCATTTGCAGAGATTGACCCTGCGTGGTAAAACTAAAGAGCTGACAGTCAAGCTCATGCAACCTTTGTTCAACCCTGTCTTGCATCCCCACACCCTCATGCGACTGGACACGGATTCGACCGCATTTGTGTCAGCAGCGGAGCTCAAGTCTTTCCTCCAGATCTCGCAACCTCGAATTCTCGACATTTTCCTTGAGAGTTCCTTCGAGACTTTGGACTTTCTCCTCACATCAGGTCACACAACTCCTGGCATCCAAGACATGCGCCTCTCAGGCAGTTTCTCTGATCCTAATTCACGCTGGGGCGATTGTACTTTTGATTCTTCAACTTTCAGCCAAGGTTCGTGCGCCGCCAAAAGTCTCACGTCCCGATTTCAAGTTGCTTTGCGTTCGCGTCACCACACGCCTTGTATAACCAACAATACCTACGTCGGCGACGGAGGATATGCACCGTTCATTACCTTTTTTTCCGCTGCAACTTGGACGGATCAGCTGGAAAACCTCACGTTTCAACATCTGTCCGATGGAGTTCCAACTATTTACTTGACCCGAAAACAATGGTCCAACTATGAAAGCTTGAAGGAGCAACTTGGGGCAAGGTTCATGGTCATAGGATTGGAGTTCTTCAAGGCGAATTGGACCGATGTTGATTTATGATCACGACGAATTATCCAGGTCAACATCTAATATGGTTGAATATTATGGGAAAACGTCATGTAACGATGTGCGACCAACCTTAAGAATCGAATCATTGGTTAGCTTGTGGCATTTAAAATGTCATCATTCCTTGTTGATAGATGCCTGTTGGACAAGAATGCCAGCTACAGTTCACGTGTCGGAACTGGCTGATATTATAGAAGGAACCGGCTTACCAGCCATGCGATATGGCGTTTCTTGGGAGGAAAGAAGTTGAAATAAGTCAATTTGGGAACTTGAACGAAGCACAGAGAAGATAAGTCTGCATGGCGCCGTGAATCGGCTGCTCACGTGTCCGTGGATGGAAAGCGGTCATGTCGGAAAATGTTTCCTAGCGTGCACATGTCGGTACAGAAGCCAATGAATGAGGCAACTGCCTAGAGCTGTTTATGTAGGAATGACTAAGAAAATGCGGAAAAGTCTGCCAGCTACCACAGTCGACCCACCGAGATCCAGGGAAGTACCTGAAGAATTTCTAGTACGACGCCACTTCAAAACAGAAAAAGTGAAATGCTCCGAGGATTATAAAAGCGGCTCATTGTTCCGTTTTGTGTCTCGATGGCCATTGACACCAGAGAGAAGACTGAGGTGACTAACGGATAATTGTCCAGTAATGTGTGATACCGCGGTAACAAGAATAAAGGTCCCGAAGGTGATGCATCTTGAATACCTCTTCCAGAGAACAAGGTTGCAAGCGTATAGGGTGGTGTCACTGTGATACAAATACAATATATCATTCCCATTTATCAGTGTCGTGTTATTATGAGTCAGTTCTTTCGCAGTCTTCATTCTGTGACCTTTTCCCTCACACACAACCACCATCCTGTAGAGCTTGCCCTAAGCCTTGCTGCACTTGTGTGGGAGGTGAGTAAATGTTATTTCATTCATGTCAGCTGTACTTACTGTAAACGCGCTTCCAAAGGTCCGCTTTTCTTCCCGAGCTGGACGCACCTTTCTATTCTACCACCCTCTTTCTCCTACGAACCTCGCCATGATCTTAGGGCTGCACCAACAGCCTGAACCGCTTGTTCTCAGCGTTTGTGAACTCTTTGAGTGTTTCAGGCGTGCTTGCTTCGTTTCCTCACACATCTCTATGCTATGTTAACTTATACTATGCAAACCATGTTTTAGAACCTGTATTTCGAGCTCACCGCCGCTAGCTGAGGCCTTGACAACCTCGCTTAGTCGCGTTATAGTGACGAAGAGCCACCTCGACGCAGATGAGCATCTTCAACTTGGTCAATTGCCCAATCAGAATTGTGACCTTGATATGGACTACACAATGGAAGCGAATGAATCTACAACGTCGGCGACCGAGCAGGGCAGAGAGTTGGAGAACCATAAACCAATTTGTCTGCCCTCAGCCCAATATTTCAGCATTTTCCGCTTCTCATGACTTGGAACGAAAGGAGGTACTTCTGAGTTGTTAGCGAATGAATTTGAAGCATAGGTGATCGGCCATGAGTAAAGTCATAGATTGACCTCAGGCTAGGTTGAGACGAGCTTGGATGATACCCGTCCCTGCGAGAGAGATAAGAGGAAAATTGAAATAATGATGAGGTGAGTGACTTCAAGACACTCATTGGATGGGGGATCTGAGAACGACAAGGTGAACGATTACGAGGCTCTGGAACGAACAGGATAGTCGGCGCGCCGGGCTTCCTTCCTGAGAGTGAGGACAAGGCGGAAACAGAGTAGGCAGTCCATCAGGGCTGATCCACCGAGCTGGACTGCGGTGCCGACGTTGATGTCATTCTTGGGCTGCTAGAAACTGAAGGAGACTGACTGGGAATCATAGCATGGATCCATTGATCACCTTGTACTCGCGTTATCACTCTCCTTCACGCTGGACAGGACGCACGAGGCTTGGCGGCAGAAATGTACGCGGCTGCACGCTTTTTCTCAGATGACAAACGGGAAGAGAGAAATGGTTCACTGATGAGCGCCGCCGCATAATAGGTAGCAGAGAGACTGATAACCGCGACGAGAACTATGGAGTTAGCGCGTTTCGATCCAACACCGTTTCGAAGAACATGGATTCGACGTCCATACAAAAGATGGCATATAAGGGTAATCAGTGGAGCAGTCACGAACCTGAGACGTGACATCAGACGGTAGGTGATGAACTGAGAGAAACAACTCGGACAAAACGGCTATGCCATGATCTGGCAGGCTATAATATTAAGATCAGCCGCTCTCTGGGCAGGAGATAGAAGGGAAGAAGGGCATACGCTATGAAATCCGACAGGGTGTGCAAGGCAGCGCCGCGAATCAACGCTTCGGACCATATAAGTTTCATGACACTTAATCAGCCACAGTCAATATGTGAGGTTCATCTCTGGAAATGAGTAACTCACGAGTCAACCACGTCGACGAAGAGGAGAGCTGAGAGCTCAAGAGCAAGTATCTTTCTTGACTGTTCCGAATCATTTCGCTACAATTTGATTCTTCAGTACAAAACAGGGTAGGATGGTCTAGCGTACCGACTGGAGCATCTAAAACAGTGATGAAACTGTCATGCTCGTGACAAAGCTGTGCAATTCCACAGAAGGGGACAGACCTGAGAGACAGAAGGAAAGGACGACAGAGACGACGACGGGACGGACAACTTCGCCATAAAGCTTAGGTGTGAACATCTGGGCATCAGGTGATGATGGTGCAATCTCGATCTCACAACCGATTGTTGTTTGAGTACGAAGCGTTTCCATCAGCAGTTTCTGAGCAGTGACTATGGCGCAATGGGCGCTATGATAGCTCGTAGGGATTTTGTCACCTGGGCTCTATAGTAGAGCCCTTGCCGTCGTATTATAGTCCTATATCCTATGCACTATAGCGCAATGGCGCAATGGCACTATGCCCTATGTTGTTACCACACAATGCCCTATGCTCAATTGAGCTATCATGCTATAACGTCCTCTTCACTATGGTTCCTAAGGTCCCTATGTGTCGCCGCGCTTGCCTTTCCATCGTGAAATCCATAACAGGAGTATTAATTGTAGAATTATAACACAAAATATCTCGTTTGTCCCTATACTTTAGTCTTCCCTACGTGCACTATCCGATATTTTTCAGCCCTTCTGCTACTTCTATCGTCCCACTCTCCATTCTATCCAGCACATCTTGGGCCAACATATCATTTGGCCACAGGCGCCCGATTCGCACCGTTCCGTAGTCGATCATGTCTGCATCCCCTGCAATCCGTTCCATTTCCTCCATCTGATCTAGCTCGAGATCCAAATCGTATTCAGGAACTCTGGCCAGCTCGTCGAGGAGTGACGGATCAATGAAGCTAGGCTCGGTGGTGGCTCGCGAAGGCAGGCCAAGACAGCTTGCGAGATCGTCAGCATCCTTCGCAGCAGCTTTCATATGAGAGATAGGAGGTTTTATTTGGAGAGCTGAAGACTTCACTGAAGGACCTCGTCCACCTATAACACCTTAAGCATGCTAAAGACGCTTGAGCAGTACTTTACTAGCAGCTCTGCAGATAGTGCGCAAGGTCTCTGTTGAGAGCTGGTCCGTCCGCCGAAAAAATGCTTTGTAAACGCTGCTGTAAGCTTCAGGAGTGAATTGAACCTTCGCTGCAGCTTCCTTTGCTTTTCGAGAGCTCCTTTTAGTGCCCAACACCTCGTAGAACCTCATCTCCCGGCTGAACTCGTGCCACACCTGCCCCCGCTCATGTCAGTGCATTACCAGACGGAGTATGCAAGACACACTGCAGTTCCCACCAAAGCCAAAGTTGATGGAGGAAGATAATCGTCAAAGTTCATACAATCAGCAATGGCATCGGACCAAGCGGGAGGATTGAAGATGGCTTTGTGGATCATTTCAATGAAGGCAGGGGAAAGGAATGGCTCGGAAAGCTGGGAAGGAATTCGGTTAGCACCAGTTATTAATACAGCCCGAAGATAATACCTTGTCTGGTGTGATGTTGGGGTAGTTCTCTAAGTCTGCATCACCATAGTGGAACCTCAACCTCCACCACTCAAACAACCTGTACATATCATCTGCATCATCAGCCGCATCATCATTGTCGTAACCAGCAGGAATCTTCCACAAATCACGGGTATGCTGTTTGGCGGTACGAGCAAAATGCCCTTCATAGGCACTTACCCATGACATCAGCTTGTAGCCTCTTGTAAGCCAGGTTCTGCTGGAAGTAGATAACACGTACATGTCGGATTTGTTCCTCATCGAGCCCCACCTCTCCTCGCAAAGCCTTAAATGCTTCTATGGTGCGCACACGTTCCATGTTGGAAGAAATGAATGGATCTTCAAGAAGAATAGTTAGCCGCATCTGCCTCTGCAACTCTTTGAGAATGTGTTGGGATTGTGGTGTCCATTCTGAGACCTATAGTTAGACGAGAAAGGAAGGTAGATGGACACACCATTCATCTTCATGCGTGGCTTCCTTTTCTTCCTCTTCTTATCATCTTCACATTCCGAACTGCCCTCCAAACTTTGCCTTCTTTTTCTCATTGCGGAAGTGGCACGTTTATATGCAATTGGAATGGATGGCGTAGAGGGCAAGCTGGAATTTGGAGCTGAGACGGCTGCCTTCACGTTGCGCACTGTAGTGATAAAAGAGCGTGAAGGTGGTTGGGGAGTCGGTGTACGAAGAGCCTGGGTATGACTCGTAGCCAGCAACATTCTAGCCGCTGAAGCAGCAGAAGCGCCGACATTGGATATCACATCAGTAGATCGACAAAGATGGTGCTGTGAAGGTGGAGGTACATGGTTAATGGGATGGAATGGAGATGATGTGGGGACTTGGAACGTGCTGGCAGCCCAGTTGAGATCACGTTCCTCCTCTCCACTGCAAATTATGAGTCGCTGCTAGAGAAACAAAAGAAAGACATACTTCAGTTGTGCGATGGCTGACTTTGCATGCAACTCCTTTGCATAAATGACATCCACAGATACTGTTCCGGCAATTCCTGCTGGTGGATGAAAACTGATCCCTAGTATCCTGCCAAATGGTGAGCATGCTGCCTGTGCCAATGTCAACACAATCCAAGTACTTTATGAGAACAAACACACCCTGACGTCGTCCTCATTGACTCCATCCGAAATATTGGCGATTCTGAGCACCCAAGGAACTTCAACATCCTTGGTGGAGTCAGAGGCTGCAGCAGGTCCAGCATGCATATGAAGATGCGAGAATCGGTTAGGGTTGATGAGGATGCCAGCAGTATCTGAGTCAGGATCTGTTGATCGCTTGAAAATCCTATACGCATTTCGAGGTTCACGAGGCTGGGAGGAGAATGTAACATTGTACCGCATATCGCCTAGTTGATCGTTGATGATGGATTGGGAAACAGAATCAGCCTCATCCTCGATTGGGACATTGTGAGTGTTTTCTGGCGAGGAGACAATCTACGGATGAAGTGAGCTGCAAAATAGTGAGATGAGAAGGGATACAGACAAATTTTGCTCTCAGTCCGGCAATGGTGTCAATAGCTTTCGCTCTTTTCATTTTCCGTAAAGCAGCCTCCTCCTGCTTCTCATTTTCTCTATCAGCTTGTCAGAAGGGATAAGACGGGGGTTACCTTCTTCTCTTTAGCAGCATCAATAGTTTTAGCACTAGTGCCAGTCTTTCGGTATTTCTTCTATTCGGCATTCATCAACGAAGCTAACTGATGAAGAAGGAACTTACATTGCTCTGCTTTGGCTGAGCAGTCCGTCCTTTTGGCTTAGGGCCTTTGCTGTCAGAAAGCTGAAATTATTGTAAGCCAGAAATAACTGAGGATGAAAGAATGCGTACAAAGCCAGGATCTTCGCTGTCACTGCTATGACCATGCATGGTCTCAACGCGAGGGTTATCAGCTTCATCGCTACTGTCAATGCTCTGTTCTGTATCTTCTTGATCCATGAAATCTGCACCTCATTCAATCACAATGCGGAGCTGATTGACAAATGCAACTTACTAAGAACCTTCCCTCTCGTTTCGTAACGCTTAGCGACCGTCCCACATTCTGCAGCATTCTTTAATCGATCCTCTGCCACCTGATCTCCTTCGGGAGGCCCTTTCCTACCTCTCTTGCTAACTGAGGCCGAAAAGTGTTCCAAGTGTTGTGAAAGGGGCGACATGAGAGGCTGGATAGTAGGTAGGGATGAGGAAGAATTGTGCAGACTACTTAGCAAGGGATTGACTGAGGTTGTATTCTTCCCTTCGCCCTGAGTGTTGCTGCATGTGGTTGTATTCGATGAATTGTCTCCATTGTCCGCATCGAGCTCAATCACTCCACCTATCTCCCAGTCCGGCACACTCCTCCCTCTGCCCCTCTTTCTACTCAGTCCTCTCCCCTTTGCTCTTCCCCTCCCACGTCCACGACTTACTGGCTCACTGTACGGCCCGACCTGCCTCTCCACCACCACTCCATCAGATCCAACTGTATTCTGTCCATAGATGTCCCTTGACTGATCCGCGGCCTTTAGCGGTCTTGCCGTGAGTACTGAGGCTCGTGCAGTAGCAAGAGGGTCCTGTTCTAGTTCGACAGGCTCTTCAATCGGTCGTAAGTTACGCCGAGAACCAATCTCCCTTGCCTCGAGATCACGGATTGACTTCGTTTTCGTCTTTCGGTCAATTGTCTTGCGAGGTGGCAGGATGAGCTTGACTTTGCATGGCCTGCATCGAGAGGCAGCGGGGTCAACTGCCGGAACAATCGTGTCACCAGGTTCTCCTGGAGGGAGCAGGGAGGACAGGGTCATTGCCCCCCTTTGCTCATCTGTCAAGAGGGTGACAAGGCGATTGCAGAAGCCGTCTTCAGCAAAGGAGCTATTCTGACAAAGAGTATCAGGAGGAGGGAAGCGAGTCTGGGGATCTTCCGCCCTGTTAGCGAGATTCCTTGGAGACGATGGAGGTGGTGGAGACCGTTGTTTTGTAGACCGTTTTGGAGGCATTATATCTCGAAAGTGAGGCTGAAAAGTTTTAAGATACTGAACTTGGTCGTAAAAATTTAGAAGCTTCTCAAGAAAAGAGAGGCACAAACCTGAGCAAACTGGAAAACAAGCGACTTCCTCCCTCTCTTGCAATTTTGTCCTCAATCTCCACTGACATCAGCTTCACCTTCGATATACATGGCACAACCACGAATCCTTCGTTGCTGGGTGCCGGGCTGTCTTCATGATTACTTTGGGAGACGGGACCAAGATGTGAGGCGGCACGTCGCACTCGCACATCCAAATTATCGTCCTGAGGATGCTCAAGTACCGGGCCAATTTGCTGTGGGTGAAGCGGGAGACCACGCTGAAGTTGCGGTGGTACAACAAGCTGGCATGCTAGACGGGGAAGGTGACATCGTGATGAGAAATGGTGGTGCCGGGCAAGATTTGGGATGGAATGAGGACGAGGGGAGATTCGAAACATTGCCTGATATTGACCAGGAGGAGGATGGATGGCATGCACGAGCTGTACGTCGAAAATTCATTCCTGGTGGTAAGATTCTTGTCGTCTGCTTTGTGCGTCATGTGTTGAGTAGTGTTGGAGGGAGAAGATACCGAAAAGATGGTACTCCAGCGGTTCGCGGTGATCCTCCAGAACCTGATCCGTTAGAGGAGGCCAATGCGAGAAATCATGGATGGTGGCCCTTTGAAGATAAGCGTCAGCGAGATGCGGCAATGTTTAGATTGAACTCAAAAGGGGTCGTGCTCAGCGTTGAACGGACAAAAGAGTATCTTGACTTCTTAGAGGAGCATTTTAATTACCGTCCTTTTCAAGACAGGCAAAAGCTATTCGATGTCATTGCTCAAGTGCCTGGAGCAGAAGACTTTAAATGGCATGAGACCATTGTCAACGTCAATGTCAGCGAGATCCGTAAAAGATTCCCCAACGGAGAACTGCCAGAATATATGCAAGAGAAGTATGTCATTCGGCATCGGGACCTGAAGAAGGTCCTGACAAGGACCCTTAGCGCTAGGGGTCTTCATGGCCATGTGCAGTACAATGCCTTTATTGACATTGACATCGAGGGAAAGGAGGTCTACAGCTCCATGGCCTCTGCAAATTCGTGGAGACGACTGCAGGTTTGTCGAATCCTTTTCGATGCCTTCCCTCAATGGATATTTCGTTTGCAGAGATTGCATGGCTCAGATGCAACTATAATGCCTTTGAAAGTTGCTTCAGATAAAACTCTCCTTGCAGCTCAGAAAGGGAATGCAGAGTTCTATCCCATTTACATCTTGCCAGGCAATATTGATGAAGATGTTGCTTATCTGCACCACCTCAGATACTTCATGCTTGCAGCTGGAGTCCCACTCATCCGTGGTAACTAGTTTAATTCAGCCCCATATTTATCTCACAACAATTGTAGGAGCAACGGATGCAGAAAAGCGCACTGAGGAGTACCGAATCTTCACGCGGGCACTCGTCACTCAAGCTTTCCAAGTTGCATTGTCGGAGCCACTGCAAGAACTAGAAGAGGCTGGGATCTTCACAAGATGTCCTGATGGATACTACCGGCGCTTTTTCCCTCAGATAGTCGCTCATCTGGCTGACTATATGGAAAAGACCTTCCTTGCACTCCTCTATGATGGGTGGTGTGATCGCTGCCTCGTCGATCCCTCTGATAAAGGGAAAGATGGGCAGTGGCCGCTACGCCATGAAAAGCAGCGTAGGGAAACATTGGCTACTGGATGGCCAGAGGCACAACTCAAGCAGGCAGGGCTACGTCCACTATTGCCTTACACTGACAATCTACGATTGACCGACATGCACAGTATTCTTGTTTCAGACATTCTTCATCAGCTTCTCAAAGGAATATTTCTCCATCATATAGTTCAATGGGTTCTCAGACTTATCGAACTCGAACATCAAGAACGGCGTGGACCAGGCATCTCAGAGCTGGAGAGGCGACTGAAGTTTATGCCAGCTTTTCCTGGTATCCGTGCATTCTACACTGGACTAAACTTCTCGCGCTGGTCTGCAGGAGACGCTGAACAACTCGCAGCTATCTTTGCACCAGCGATTTATGGTCTCATTCCAACTCCAGCTATGCGCTGCACAGTTGCATTACTTGAGTTTATCTACTTCGCCAAACTTCCTGTCTTTGGTGCCGTCGAACGTGAAGGGTTACAGCAAGTGAAGTCACGGTTCTTTGCTGATCTGCCAGCTTTTGCTCGTGTCCGTATTGGTAAAGACGGGGAAGATAAAGGGTTTGACAACATTCCAAAGATTCATTCATTGCATCATTACGACGTTGACATTGCCAATGTTGGACCGGTAACTTTTGTCAGCACAGAGTACTCAGAAAGTCTTCATTCCATTGACCTCAAAGATCCATTCAGAGGGACGAACAAGAACAACGCAGACACCCAGATTTTGAACCGAAACTTCTTGCAAGATGCATTCCAACTCAAAACTGCCTATCTTGAAGATGTTGGCTTACTTCCAAGCGAGGCAGCTCGACCTCGAGGGGCGAGACATGTTGATTATGGAAGCACAGTAGGAGTTTTCATGGCAAAAACTCCAGGTAAGCTTTGGTTCTCAACAGCTCCAAAAGCTCATACATGGCATAGAGGAAGGATACCCAATGCCAGTGTTGCAAGCAATCGAGAAGGAACGACTCTTCTACCTTTGCTACCACATTGGCTGCTTTCTAAAGTCACTGGAAATGGGAGAGTATGTTGGCTACGAACATGATGACCAGTTGCCCGATTTTCAGGGTTCCATTACGCGTTTCGGAGCTGTTACCTCTATCTGGAGGAATCTTGCAGCTTTCACAAAGGCGAAACCACTCATCAAGTATTCTATTCGGGCTAAGGACTCTTAGTACGCTCGAGATATGCCAGGATCCAGCAACGATGCTTCTGAGCGCTTCGACTGCATTGTGATTCGTGAGAAGCGGGCAACAGCAAAGCGTCATTTCCGCCCTGCACAGGTTCTCCTTTTCAGTCTCGAGGACAGCGGCACGAACTCGCTTTTGTGCAGTACCTCAACTTTGTGGGACATGATGTTGACCCTTCCACACGCATGTGGAAGCTCAAAATTGCTGAAGTCTCCGTCAATCGTGAATGAGTTCAGGATGTGGAGGTGCTTCCCATCGACCGCATCATTCGACAGGCACATGTCACTCCCATCTTCAAGGCAGAGACTCCTCGCGATCAAAACCGCTCAAACATTCTGGAAAGCCACCGAGAAGCTTGGCTTAACAAGTTCTCAGATCAAGACGCCTCTTTGCGCTTCATTTGAGAAATTGTAAGTTGCTGGGCACGTTCGCAACGCAACAACTAGCGCTGAGTCCACGTAGGTAGAAAGGATGAGAAAGGAAATACATTCATGCTTGATCCAAGCCTGCAGCCTGACCGAAACTCACCTCTTCCAAGCTTGAAGCTGACATAACATACCCTCTCACTTTCTCCATTTTAGAACACTCACCCGTGTTTATCCTCTCTGCCCATCCCACCATATACTGCTTCCACACCGCAAATACCTCCTGCCGTTTGCCATTTACCCGACATTTTGTTCTCCCGACGAGTGTGAAACGAAAATTGTACTGGCATTAGAGTTGAGCGCGTTGGATAGCTTCGATGTCGCCTTCCTACTTTTCGCAATCTATAAGAGAACTTGGTGGTGGGAGAGGTATTCGAAGGAGATGAAGGGAAAGTCGATCGATCGGGTAGTTCAGAAATGGGGGTGACTCATAGCCAATGTGGGCTTGTTGATGCATGGTGCCAGCATCAGCATCACTGCCTCACCGGCTTCACATCTAATAACTGCATGTTTCAACGATACTTAATAAAACAAGTGAGCGATTTATTATTGCAAGTCATCGTGATGCTGCTCGCTACTGAGCTCCGCATAGCGCTATTAAGGATCGACCGCTAGGTACCACTCTATCACGAGGTCCTGTCATAGATGCCCGTGATGGCGAGAGGAATGTGCTGATGTTTCTTTTGATGCTCAGGTATGGTTAGCACATGAATCTGTGACGATGTATGAAATTGTGCCTGGCCCACAGGCCGATGTGTTCCAAATCTGTGAAGTCAGTTCATAATATTTGCTCTTTCGTACGAAAGGTTATGTTTCTCGTACGAAAGGTTATGACTTCTCACACATTGTGTTCATTGACGTAACTTAAGGTTATTTCTCTCGTTCGAAAGGTTATTTGCTCTCATACGAAAGGTTATTTCCTGTCTCGTACGAAAGATTATTTCCCTCATGTGAAAGGTTATGGCCCCTTGTACGAAAGGTTACTGTATGTCATTGTATATCCTGCAAAGCGACGAACCGAACCGTTTAGAACAAAGCAAGCTTTGGGGGCCGAAGGTTGAAAAAGAGAGCCCTTGAGAATTCGAATCATCCCACATCTCATCAACATCTCCCCTTACCCTTATCACAGGCGGCTTTCTCTTGATTGTTCTGATGGCAATCGAGGCAGACAGATGTTCTGCCTAGGATCATCTACATTGTGCTAGGACTTGTAGATGGTGTTGATCGACAGAGCTTCCCAACAGCGGCTTAGGCCTTGATTGTCCTGATGGCAATCGAGGTACGTGCACTACTTTAGGAGATCTCTCCCATATCCTTTAGTCTTGCGGCTCAAAGAAGCCTGGACCCCCATCCGCCATCTCGCGTAGACGCTCCAGAATCGAGTTCGATTAAGGTATCAGAATCGAGTTCGATTAAGGTATCAGAATCGAGTTCGATTAAGGTATCGTTACTCAAATTGGATTTCGAGAACGGACTCACCTTTGCCACTTGGCGGCTTTTAGCAACCCTTCAATATATTGACGAGTCGGAGTCGGTCGGCGTTAACATTAAAAAGGTCAAACGGATAAGGGGATAACCGAGTTCCGAACATAAACTCAAGGTTAAACTTTCCCCAGCACCGCAACCACAAGCCACGAACCACCCCAGTCGGCTCTCTTTGAGGCTTACGAGACCGAGAATTGAAGACCAGATTCACGGCCTTCGAGACCGTGCCCCAGCCAATTCTCAAAGCAGCTCTGAATTCGTGAATTGGCAGTGCGGTCTTGGGAAAGGCGAATTCCAAAATAGGAAAGCACTGAAGGCGGGAAGGCACCTCTATATCTGCCTCAATATTCGTCGTATCCCTCTGCTGCTATCCCCTAAAGAGTGTCCTTTATATTCACCCTGAATTGTACACTAAGTTGAAAATGCATGCCATCCCACGTCTCCCCTTCTCTCCCCTTTAGATTTCACTGCTGTGGCCATGCGAAGAAGAGAAGAAGCCAGCTGCAGCGTAAGACAGAGCATACAGATGGTAAGCCAGCACATCTTTCATTTGTGTTTGTGTGGAAATGTCTTCTATTGCAATAGTACTATATAATGTTCGTCTCTTCCTGACGGTCTCTGAGACTACTAGGAGGAAGAAAAGACACCTCGTCTAGCATTGGTAGGCATTAGACATATCCCCTTTTAAGCACGGGCCTCCGAAGGTTTGTGGCCTCTTCGAGCAGCAACAGTGCCTTTCCTAAAACATGACTTACATTTCTTTCATCACTGATGCCGTGTTATCAGTACTCAGTACTTAACTCTTCCAATTGAGCCGTAACATGCCGTTGCATGATATCAATTCAATGTGATTTACTTCCTGAAAGCAGAAATAGACAGAATATGGCACGGCGTCGATTTGGACTGGATCATCAAAGCCGTCATCAGTTCCATTCGGTAGGTAATATGAGAAGACATACCTTTAGTATCCCTCCAACCGTTGTTTCTTCCTACTACGTCCTGGTTTTTCCTGAAGGATGACATTACCTTGTTCTAGCTGTTCAATCAACACTTTTAGCCAGTTCTCATCTGCTCTTCGCAAACCAGCTTGCATGTGATGTACAAAGTCCTCCGCACTAAGCACGTCTGATTTTTTACAGTAGAAGCTCCATCCCTTGAAGATTTTGTCAAACTTTGCAACCGGCCATTCCTTGAAGTCTTGCTGCAATGCATTACCTGTATTTTGAATTTCCTAAGTTCACATTTGTAACCAAATGGGGACAAAGCGCAACTCACTGGCAAGCCGTTTCAACAACTTTTTTGCATAAGTTTCTTTTTCATCCCGATACTGGCAATCGTCTAACAAGTGGAGTTGATCTACACAATAAATCAGATGTCTGGTGGTGAGATAGAATTGTCAACTGACCTTCGTGCTTCCGCAAGTGGTACACCGGCTCTCTCTTGTTTACTGCCTCAGATCGTGCAATCCTGCTAGGGACGGTGTGTGGAGAATGTATATACGCTGCCATGTAGTTTAAAATTGAGAGACCATGGGTCATGCCCTTGGTTTGAATACAATTTTCCGTCAGGAGTGTGTTGACAAAGCTACTTGCATTGTCAGATGACGCTTCCATCTTGAATGCCCCATTTCGAGCCTGCGATGAAACGCAGAAAATGACGAATTCACAGTGGGCAGCAGCAGACACATTGTTGATCTAGAGACATTTGTGAACTGAGTGCAGTCATAATGGTGGCAGCGAATAGACTGACCTCTCTTTTTGCCTTCTGCATATAGGCTCTAGCTGTGCTCTCATCATCGGCATGTGACACCTTGAAGCTGTGGAAGCTGCTTTCCGAAGCCGCTTTGATCTTCTCAGCCTGTAGAAACAGATGTTCTTCCCCCGCCTCAATGGCAGCAACTTTCAACTCTTCATACTTCTTGCCCAACATCTTCCCCCTATCGCCACCTCTGCGCATAGATCTGACTTATAAAACAATGTATTATCATATTTGTTCGCAGGATGGAGGTGAATAGCATATCACGTACACTCTTTGGATTGTGAAATTGTCTGGGCAGCCGGATGATACTTCACAAAGATGTTGTAGTCATTCAGTTTTGTCTGTACAACGCTAGTACGCTCTATTAGTACTGCCACCTTTCTCACTTGAGATAGAATCACTGACCTATAGTGTGGTGCACTGTCGGGATGTACACCAAGTTCAATGGCTTTGACAATCATCTCACGCTCTTGCCGCTCCCTCAAAGCTGAGAACTCCTCCCTTTGCACGTTATTCAACGACTGTTTATAACCCAACCCACGCGCAAAGGATAGAAGGGCTGAATTCGTTGTGTTATCCAAGTCCACATGCTTTTCAAGATAATCAAGCCGTTCTTGACGAAATCGAGATTCGAGGCCGGCTGGAGCGTGGGACTTTGAACTGAGGTGGTGTGACATGGGTAGTGAGGAAGGTGCGCTTGCTTTGAGAGTGGAGAGTGGTTCTGCTGGCGAGGCAGAATTGGTAGATGGATTTGTCGTGGGCTTGAGCGAATGTTTGAGGAAGGATCGCTGGGAATGAGAGGAATTTTCAACGGGTAGATTCGGTAAACCTGAGGAAAGGAAAGATGGTATTTGGACTGATGAAGGAGTGGGAAGGGACTGTATATTGAGAGCAGATGAACCGGTACTCTTGTAGGAGTTCATGAAAGTTGGCATCGGCAGATAGGAGGTTGAAAGTGAAGGCGAATTAGCGATTGAAGAAGTTGTGGCCGTTACAGGGTGATCAGGGTCCTGATTAAATGCCATTCCCTTTTCCAGTGCGAAAAGAGAATGACCGGCATCTTTCCATACATCAGAGACAAAAAAAGGATTGTCCACAACTGAATTAAAGAGGTGATTTGAATATTGATGAGTGTCATTTTGTGTAGCATATGCTAGCAATTGTATCCGTTGACTTTTAGGATATCCCTTCAGCAAATGAGAAAAATACGCACAAAGTCTCTGATTAGTAGTGTTAAATCCATTTATACCTCCATTATTAGGCTCTGGACGATTACGTTCTCCCACTAACCGCTCAAATCCTTGACAACTTTCAGTAACAGGCCAGCAGTGATCATTCGATGTATTGTCCATGAATTTGAATATCCGAGGGATTGTCGTATCTAGATTGCATGTCAATATGCTGAAAGCTTGAGAGGATAGGGAATAACTCACTAGATATTAGAGACACGAAAAAAATACGCTGTAACGAAGCTATAACCGACCGATGGTATGTGTTAGAGTAAGTTAATGGTTCTTATTAATAAAAAGCGAATTCAAACTACTTATTAGGAAACTGTTACGCAAAGTAAAGAAGGATAAGTGGAATGGGTTTAGAGCATAGTGTGTTTTCGTGTAACTTTTGAACTTTCGTTATCGAACCGTCATGAATTTCCCGTTGTTCGCTCGCTACTGTTGACGGAACAGGTTGAGGAGAATTACGAGAAAAATCGATGCCGATTTTAACAATGTATAATTTCCATTCCTACTGAGGAAGAAGATAACTAATTATGGTAAACTCACAAGTGAAATGAAGGAATACTAAAAGTAATGGTGTTTCCTTAGCCACTCTCTAAATATATCGTAGACCGTTAGCCTATAGTAAGGTCGGCATCGATAATTGAGTACGTTTCATTTCAGCATGGTATAATCGTAAGTGTATACTTATAGACTAATAGAAATTCTTCGATTTGTAGAAACTTTTGTGCTTGAGGATCTGCACAGTATTAGTGCACTCGATGGGGAAAGAAAAGCAAGGCACGACTGATGTCGTTGGA
>MU271441.1:19095-51286 GCA_021432655.1 Atractiella rhizophila
ACGACGCACTTCCCACCCTACACGCCTTAGCTCCTCCACTGCACGATCCCGCTCCCATGACCGTTCGTATCCCTGCCTGGATGATCACATCTGTTTGCCACAGCCCTCGGGCACACGTCATGAAGCCATCATTCCAGAAAGGGTCATCGAGGGAAAGGGACTTGAGTTCGTCATAAGTTGACAATTTTTTCGGGAGTGCTTCGTCAGGAAAGTCTTGTTGTACTTCGCAACATGCCGAAGGTAGGCATTGAAGGTTGTTTTGGCGGCAGGTGATGTTTGGATACAGAGGCAAGGATACGTTCACGCTTCTTGTATCCTACAAGAATTAGTCTTGATAATGATTCCTGAGGTTGACAAACCTGTCAAATAACCCCCGCGTCGTTCTTTGGCAAGAGTGATCGGACGCAGTTTCCTTAATACGAAGGTGACGCCGTTGCAATTCTAGTTTTGCATGCCGAATAAAGGAGAAGCTGTTTTCTCCTCTCTTCTGTTATTTAACACATTGCACGTAAGCATCCGGCCTAGAGAGCGAGAAGCACCTTACTTTCAGCAGGACGGAGGTCACGAAATGCACCTCCCAACTCCTGTGCGAGTAGTTCCAATTCCGCACTATATTTGTCCATTGCGGCAAGCGCCTTTGCGGCTGTTTCTGGAAGGATCTGGCGTGTGGACTCAAGTGTTCTTCTACCCTGATGGATCAGCAATGCGACAAAGACTGAAGGAGAGCATACATACGCAGTTTGTTCTAGTCGATACTGCAGGCCAAAGAATGCACCTAGTTTCTCCTCTTCCTCCTTTTGTCGAGTTTTTTTGGACTCTTGACCAAGGTCTCTCTTCTCCTGTCTCCATTGTTCGTAGAAAAACGCTTCAGTGTATTTTGACCCTGGGTGGTGAATGTTGTCGATGGATTTGAGAAAGTCGAGTCGCTTGGACGCCTGCCGCAAAGAGGTTGTAGCATTAGCATACTTTCGACGAAGGGTTACAGCTATAGACGCACCTGTGAGCGTGCTGAATATAATTGGAACAAGTGGACGACATACCGAGGCCCACAAGTCCTTCTTCAACAATGTGCTGAGCTCGAAACTCAATGGTGAGGAGGCGGTTGTTACGCGTCATGTAACGGCATCCTCCAATGATGGAGGACATCTTGCTCCATGTCCGCTCCGTTCCTTCGCCCTCTGACTGGCCAAATCCAGTGGAGTACTTGGAGTTGTAATTGATCTGGCAGTCCCAACCATGAGCATAGCCATGAAAGGTCGGAAGACGGGCTTGAATTCGCTCTCGGATGTCAGTGGGGAGGAGGTTACGCTGACAATACATTCTCAATGACATTCCACGATTGAGGTACTACGCACTTTGTCCACATGCTTTTCGAAATTGCAGGCGATATCATATTGGGCTCCAAATCGTCGGTCCACGAAAGCTTGAGCAAGGTATTTAACAACCACGACGGAATAGCAAAGTCTGAAGACAGTCAATAAGGTACAAATTCATATGCAAGACTCTGTACTTCTCTCCCGATTTGAAGATGTTTGCAAAGATCAATGGTTGATCATGGCGGCAAACAGCAGCAAAGAGCCCCGTGTCATCTGAGTTCCTAAAGCTTGACTGGCTCCGTTTGTCGTCTGCAGCTTTGAAAGACTCCGTGCAAGCGTCCTGGTGACATCTAATACTTCAGTCTTGATATAGCGGAAGTACATACCTTGTCATGGGACTTATACTTGCTAGTAGCTGTTTCATTCGTTTCTCTTGCGTCATCAATGGCCTCCTGAGGGATGAATGATGGAGGATGGCGAAGAGGAATGGCATTGATGGTGCTATTTGCTTGATGCCGCTGAACGAAGTTGCCATCCATACTGAAGATGTTGTCCGGCACTTTGTCTTCTTTTCGCTCGTTCTCCATTGGTCCGAAGCAGGGGGGGCAGATCATCGCGAGCCGATCAGAGTTGCGATGATTCAATGTCTCTTCAAGCAGTTGTTGCACTCCTAGGAGGATGCACCGGAACACAGAGACCGTCTTCCCAAATGGAATGCGAAACGACCGTGCCTGGTCCCAAAGTGAACACTTAGCACATAACCCTAACATGGAGCAGGAACATATGAAGGCGCTTGGGCGAACGGTGTGGAAGACGAGCAAGGGATGGCGGACATACTTGATCAGTCCCGCGTCCTTTCAAAGCAGTCGATTTGCCAGGTAGCAGATGAAGATATTTCTGCCATCCCTCAATCCAGCTTTGGATTGAAATTCCGGAAGGCGCCCACATAGAATGATGAAAGCGAAGGAAGCGGATAGAGAAGGCGGTTCGAGGGGAGTGGGGAGAGGCGGGGAGATATCCCATGCAGAGAAGTCGGACTGGCTCTGGAGTACATCTGCAGAAAGACACTGTCGCACGGCGTTCACCTTCCCACCAACCCCATGACCTCGTGTTCAACGTAAGGAGAGGCAGCATACCTAGGATATCCAGCAAATCTACTTCTTTCTCACTCCTATCGCCCTGCTCACAGCGACAAAGAAAGACCTCCCCAACCCGGTCCTTGAAAGCTTCCTCGCCATCCGCCCAACCTCCACTCCAACCTTCTAGCAATAAATAATGTGCCACCATCTCTGGCATCAGTTCAGTCCAGCGTCTATCCTCTTCGACAAGCTTGCTGACATAACGTTCTGATCGATAGCTCTTGCGAAGGAATTGTCGAGCGCGATCCAAACTGGACTGGCTTGGGTCGGAGTGGGTGTCACCGTCCTCCCATTTCCAATCAAATGGTTGTGCACCTTCTGAAATATTCGTGAGAGGGATGGCTGAGGAGTTTGGTGATGGAGGGGAGGAAGGAGAGGAATGCGAGAAGTCGATGGCATCCATAATCACGTCCTGGGTTCGAGATTTGGCGAGAAATACGTCTGCTCTTCTGCCTGACAGACGACCTGAGCTGGTGAACAACGTTGTCTTTCCATTATCCTTGAGCGGTCTGACACGCCGGCCGTCTCGCGAACGCTTCATGGGAGCGAGGTTGTCGAGGCTATGGAGGGTGGATTGGGGATGGGCTGGTCGGTTGGGTTTAGACGCTCAAGGTGGTTCACGAACGTACGCGTCTTAAAGCTTGAAGGAGGGAGGATGGGAGCAGAAGTTGTTATGATGTGGTCAGAGTTGTCATTTTCCCGACCGCACTGCCAACTCACAAGTTGTGAATCGTTTTGAGAATTGGCTGGCGTGCTGGTCTCAAAGACCGTGAATCTGGTCTTCATTTCTCGGTCTCGTTGTCCTCTAGAACAGCCGACTGGGGTGCCACGAACTGACACTTTTCGTTTTTTTCCGCAAAAAAATCAGTGCACCGTATCTAGTCCTCTTCGCACTGTTGGGAGCGACGTCCCTCGAGTTCGGTAAGATATATAATTCATCCGCACATCCTTTCATGTCCGAGGGATCACACACACATCGATTTTGATCTCGATTCTACTTTCATTAATCCGACCACATCGCAGGGAACTTTACTCTGGCCTTATCCAACTAACAATTCCCTTCCGGTCCCTGAGCACAGAAGCAGGCACTTCCTAAAACAAAATTGGACTGCTAAACTGATGCATGGCTCCGAGACTTCAACTGTCGTATGGCTTCCCTCATTTCTTGTGGATACATGACTCTGAACTATGGCAGAAGCACGGTGTGTGTGGGCGTAACTGTTCCGGAAAAATGACCGATTGAGATATCTAGAAGTGCAGGGAAAAGAAAATTCGATGTGATAAAGTATATTGATTTTGCATCAAATGGATAGTGACTAATCCTTGTAAAGAAAATCCCCTGCGCGCCATGCTTGAGGTAGGTGCTCATCTTGAATCGTCCTTAGAGCTAAATAGAGGCTCAGTAGAGGAAAAGAAAGCGAATGCAGCCGTGAACCCGGTCAAGCGCAAAAACGCTCTGTGCGTGCGCCGTGCAGCTGGGCTTTTGAATTAATAGGGACACAGTCAACACCACCTGCCAGTACAATGAACAACAGTCAGCCAACACCACCTGCTGGTAGAATCAGCGATCAGTCCACATCATCTGCGGCAACTATTGGCAGCTTGCAAATTCGTAAGCGACATGCCGTTAAGTACTCATCTTGATTGGTTCCCCAGCTTGCAATGCCGCAAAGGAAGGGCCTTTCTCCGCCTTGCAGCAAATGTTTGACGCTTTCCAGCGTAGGCTCGACTCGTTTGAAGTGGGTAAGACTAGGCACTGAGTTCTGTATATTCCTGACCACCTATGTAGAGATGGGCTTACTGCAGGAGGAGAACGAAGAATTGCGAAGTGGTAAGAATAGACACTTATTTCTGTAGTATTCTTGACCATCCGTGCAGACATGCGCTCTCTACAGAGGGAGAGCGAAGAATTGCGAAGTGGTACGACTGGTCACTCCTTGTGGTAATACTTGTGACTACCTACACAGGCATGAGCTCCCTCCAGATGGAGAACGAACGATGCGAAGAGAGCGGTGGAGCCTGCAGATGCAGACATCTGACATCTCTGTCGCCAACCGATCTAACCACCATTCCATTTCCTCCAGCAACTCCACTTCCTTGTCCAGTGTTGTGGGGGATGAGGTCGGTTACCGGATCCAACGCTTCACAGCTGCACCATTTGTGTTACAAGAACCCAGCCAGATTCCTCATTCGACTGAAGCAAGGTTGAGCCCACATCAGTTCCAAGACGAGAGCCAAACTATGGGTGACGTGAGATCTTCTGGTCTCGAGCAGTTCGGCTCATTGATCGCCCCAGATCCCGAGAAGACCACACCTCCACGGCGTTGGCGGGTACAACAAATGTGAAGGGCGTCTTCCTCTACATACGGCGGATACGAAAGTGGGAACATTACACGCATCCGAGTCACCGGCCTCTCTCCAAACAGGCTTCAACCCACCAAGTTCCACCAGCACCTCTGCTAGTTTGTCAACACTCACAAAGGTGGAGAAAGGTTCCGAATACACGTGCAGAGACTGACGGTATGTTTGAAAGTGTTTGTTAGCAAAGGTGCAAATTAGTGAGAATATATTTTATCGATTTCATAAGGAGCCAGATTGTGGGGTCATCGTCCCACCGAGAAACTGGTGTGGTGAGGGAAGTGAATGTGTTGAGTAAACTGTTCGGCCGTCTGGTCACCTACCTCATTCTAACATCCTAACTCCTTGACGGCACCGAATTCAATTTAGCATTGACAAAGTGAGTATCCTGTAGGGGCACAAACAAGACGGTAGATCACTCCTTGGAAGTTTGGAGGGTGGGTTGAGTGCTAAGGAAGGGACAGAGTAGTGTATCTAGTGCCTAGGAAGAGTTGAATGTTTGTGGTTCATGACAACTGTAATGGTTGCTAGAAATGCGAACTAGAGACAACATCAGCAATCAGCAACAGAATTAAAGGAGGGGATGCGCAAATCAGCGTAGAAAATAGAAATTTTTGTTGTTCGAGTCACACTTGCAAGAACAACCAACAACGCGATGGGGAATGCTACAATGGTTTTTTTTGCCGTCTGCCATGTTTAGCTCGAAACCTTGAGATTGTCATTGAGGTAGAAGGAGGCTGAATGCATATTTACAGGTACAGATAGTGCTACAATAGGTGAAAAGCACTTGAATAATGCAACCCATAAATGAGTAAGAGTCTTAAATTGAATCTGGAAGATACATTTCCTCATTCTAATCCTTATCTCCTTCAACCGGAGAGTCATCAGCATTCAGTTCCAGAGCTGTATCAGTGATTGTATCAGAGTGGTGGCGAAAGAAGAATCCACATAAATGTTCTCCCTCGCCGTCTTCAGCTTGGAAGATCCCAATCAAATGGTGGATCTGGTCCAGAGGTATAAGCCGATACTTGTTGCTCCACTCGCAGAGTGTCTCGCTCTGGAAGAGGTTTGTTCGTTTGCTGAAATGCTGAGATAGACGGCCATGAAGGTGAAGAGACAGAGCTACGAGAAGGTATCGAGGAAAATTGATGGAACTGAGGGGCAGACTTCCCATGAGTAGGATGTCACCTGGATAGAGAACATCAACAATGTTTAGCTGTTCTTGAAAAAAGCTCTTGGTTAAGGAGATTCTCTTGATACTTGTTGTCCTGGCTGATACACTTTTTCAGATAAACAATCATTCCCTCTATTGGAAATTGTGAGTAGAGAATTCCTGGCTCCCCCCAGAGAATCCAATTGGCAACATGTAAGAGATAGTGAATGCACATGGGCATTTAAACAAGTTGAGGACGATCCCCATGTACAAATACCTTCTTCCAGCCTGTAACAAATCTGGTGAAGTATTCTTGAATTCTAAGATGCTTCTCTTCAGTAATCTGATGCTGCCATGCAAGGCGGCAGCTAAAGACAAAAGAGTTGATTATGTTTAGGGCGTTGAGAGGAAATCCTAGGAGGAAGAGGCTGGAATAAGCAGCCAGTCGTATATATCCCGCATCTTGTACTGAGTGTTTTGAAATCGATGTGTGTTTCGAATAGCAGCCTGAGAGAAGGTGTAAGGAATATTGATTTTGGAGCGTTCAATCATGTTCTCAAATTCCTCACAAATCTGCTATGTCAGATGCCGTGGTTCAGGAAGAGATTCCTGCTTGTTGATCCCATGGTAGAATCAAAAATGAGTTCAGCACCATTCTTCCAGAGGAGATGAGCGAGATCTCCAGCAAAAAAGGTCCAAGGATCCCGAAAGGTA
Source organism: Atractiella rhizophila (assembly GCA_021432655.1). NCBI lineage: Eukaryota > Fungi > Basidiomycota > Atractiellomycetes > Atractiellales > Hoehnelomycetaceae > Atractiella > Atractiella rhizophila. The sequence continues at coordinate 25,776 of MU271441.1, forward strand.
GAGAGACCAGATATTGGAGTGATGGAAATGACGCCACTGTCACAAGCTGTCTCTTAATGAGCTCTTTGGGTCATTGCAAGGGCAAGGTCCTTAGCTATTTGTGTGTACTCTGTTGTTGTACAGATTGGAAGATTGAGAGGATCATAGAGGACAGTATGATAATCAGGTAGTGTGCAATCATCCTGGAGAAGTGATACACATGGATAATAGTAGTGTTGGTCAAGAAGCTGACCTATAAGCTTGCAAAAGAGACAGTCACACTTGCCTTGATGACCGGTGCAGACATTAGCCTTTGCAGAGCCAAGCATACTATCTGTGTTTCTTTCAATGTGGGGTTTAGGAAGCAGTATGAGACACTTACCCAGCTTGTTGATCAGCCATCCTTTCTAAAGGAACCACCTTCGATACCCAGCATCCCACAATTTTGTCATAGTTTTATAGAAGAGAATGAGAAATTGGATGTCAACGAGATTGTTTGGACCAGGAACACCTAACCTGAAAAATATATGACGCTGTTTCGCTTGTATGCCTGTGTCGAAGCCCAGAAACGAGAGGACGACAAACCACATGTTGGGGTTGCAGGTGGCATGGATGGCTGTGCCATCTGTTGCAGCCATCTGTTGAAGCAACGATTCTCGTTCATCTTCCTATCTTTTACAAGAGCTTGGATTGCTGTGCCATGGTGGAAGTCATTGTAAGTATATCCATGGGACAGTTTGTCTAATAAATGCTCCGTCTTTGAAAGGAAGCTAGAGGAGACACTAGCAAAGGAGCTCATCATCTCATCAGTCTGTGGAGCCTGGAACATTGCCTTAATTTGATGGAGTCGATTGCAGAATAGAAAATGCTTTTCACTCTTCTTTTTATGTTCTCTATGAATCGCCTGATATTGCTGATTGGCCAAAGGAAAGAGAAAAGCGAGGTTAGTACAATGGCACCGTTAACTTTATGCCAATGTGGACATCTGAGTCTTTCTTTAGCACATTTTTTGCTATTTAAAAATAACGCTACCTATCCAATTTCTCATACTTGTCAAGATAGGAGCTGCAAGAGGCTCCACATATTGATAACCACTCTCTGGATAAGACCAGAACTTAGTTTTCTGGGCTTTTAGGTTGGGACAAAGTCGAAAACTGAAGATAACTCGTCTGCCAGCAGCGTGATTCCATTCCTTGCTAATTGTATATGCAAAATTTTAAACATAGACAATGTATACTCTTAAAAAAAGAAAGGGAAATGGACTTTGAAGCTGAGATATGAGCAAAAGACCACCGAAATCACACTTTTTCATATAGTATTCAGCTCATACTAGGCCAAATGTACTTAAAATTTTTATATACAAACAGCTCGAGCATCTGTTCATTTGTTACACTCATTCCTAAGCCTTTCTGTGTTAGTTGTAGTGTGTTGTTTTGGTCATCTGCCTCTTATGACTCTATGAGTCATCACTATGTAGTTTAGTTCTGCCTAGGAGTGTTGGTGCTCATTATTAACCACAAACTACTGCTAGGTATGTCTCTCTATACTTCGCTAATGTCTCAATTATTGACCACCAACTACTCCTAGCCTTAGATCTTTACATAGTAGCGAGAGCTGGTGGCTAGAATTACACTTTGCTGCCCCATCACCTTCCCCCTCCTCCAGACTGCATTTTCACCCCTCCTGCACTCAAATTTCACTTAATTTCAATGATCAAGACAGATCTGTGATTGTCAGACCTTCCTTTACCACCTCAGAAGGTGTCTGCTTACTCAGGAATCAAGAAATATCGAAATCTATCACCTTACCACACACTTCCTGCCTCAAAAACACACTTTGCCACCCTGGACTCAAACTTCGACGAATTTCGACTTTATAGGGCTTATTTTGATCGCGAAACACTATGCTACAACTTTACTAGGAACCATCTTGGTCACAACAAGCAAAAATTTCGAGATAGCCACTCCGTCACCTCCTTCATGACCCCAAAGCACATTTTTCGACTTTTTGAAGTCAAATCTGGTCTGATCTAGACAATTTTATTGCCATTGGATTCACAATAGGCTACTCTACACTATTCTACTATCCTACAACAGATCACCTTGATCAGAAGAGTCAAAATTTCGAAATTTGCCACCATCACATCATCATCACATCAGCCCCTACCTCCTTTCTCCATCACATCAGTGGATCTTAGAACTCAACCACAGGCACTAGGAGGATGTTTGGGATGGAAATGACTCTTAATGGGTTGGAATTTGCTGGACTGAACAGTCTTACTGCCACTGTGGACTACAAGAATGGAAGCATGGCTGGCATACTTGATGGGACACACTTCCTACTCCAGAACTTGCTGGAAATGCTTCTACACTGCCCATGGATGCTTCTCTGTGGCACAGAAGACTTGGACATCTTAATTATGAGGACATCAAGCCTCTAAAGAGGAAGGAGCTTGAATGGGATGACTTTGGACTTGGAGGATAATCCAGACCCTGTTTGCGAGCTATGTCTGATACAAAGCAAGTAGATAGAGTATTAAAAAGATTTGTATAAATTTTTTGCAAATAAACCCTTTGAAATAGACTTTAGAGAACATTTAAAAAAATTTGGATGAGTAAGGATAAATTTTCTTCATAGGATGGTTATTGGGAAAGTATTAACTTTCTGAAAAATATTAACCTTCTTTTCCAACCTGAGGAGGCTGGGTACCAGTTGGTAAGCGCCTGGTATCTGGGATTTTTAACTTTTTCTAATTTTTGTTTTAAAAAAATGTTAATTAAGGAAGGGAGGAAGATAGACAACCTAAAAGAGCTGAAATTAAATAATTTGGTAGACTAAGATAGTCAATTATGCAATGGCGCATTATATAATGGAGTAAGCAAATTTGATCTTTTTCAAAGGAATTGTCATGGGATAGGAGAAGTGTATAGATAAATTTCAGAGAGACAAGTCATTGATTGTCTTCATCGGTTAGCCTAGCTAATATGTTCAATAATCATGAGAGACAAAGCAAGGATATTGAGGTTTGTCCCTTCCCATCCCACCTTCCAATATGGGATATGAGAAGGGAACTTCTTAGAAATTAGAGGCAACGCTGAGTAGATGATATCTTTCTCCACACAGTAGCAACAGAGGCTGAAAGGAGAAACTCATTAATGAATTGTTGATGTTTCCTATGCCATCTCTTCATTAACCAGAAATCTTAATTACTTACTCTTAATGGGTTGATGGGCTTAGTTTTATGGCACATGCATGGATCATAGATATTGCAATTATATTTGTCCACCTGGCAACCCAAATATCAGCAGCACTGAGAACTAGCTAAGCCTAAATTTGAACTGAATTGCAACTATAGTGTCATTTATATGACGACTCACTTTCAAATTACGAATGACATATATAAACTTAAAATTGTCACTCACTAGCCTCACCTCCATTATACACAATCCGTCATATTTGCTTAATTTGAGGGCAAAAGTGTTGTAAAAGTATTATACGGATCGATAGAAACTAAACAGGTACAGTTTATAGCATTGTGAGTAACAGTATATTATATACCATATGATCATCATACTGTCCTGGTGTACGTGCTGGATTGAGCTGTCAATGAATCAACCACCATAGATTTCTACTAAACAACTCTTTTCATGTAAAGCTGGAGTTTGGTTTCTCTCACTTAAATCACCCAATGGATCCACGAGCATCTGGCTGTGTTTTTGCGCAATGTAAAATGCTAATTGCTCGAGATAATCAACAAAATACGAAAATCGTGATAATATTTACTAGCCCGTGCAAAAATCATTATAAAGCCCTCACTTTGCATATGTCGGATGGGCTTTTGTTATTAAACTGAAATCCAAACTGTGGAACACATCATTGGAAACCAACAAATTTATTGTTTATATTATCATACCATAAATTCTTACCTGACTACCCTTGTATCAGAAACAATATACCTAACCAGATTGAATATAAGATCTTTGTTGGAAAATGAGAGGAGTGTTGAAATGCTGAATTCAGATCAATTTATATACACAAAAGGAAAACAGAAACAGAAACATCTTTGCCTACACTTTTCCATACTCTAAGATGTCGACAGAATAGATAACATAATGCTATGAACTCCAAAGATAAACTTGTTTGTAGTGGTTAAGTTCTGTATCAACAACAATGCTTAAGCTTTATAGAAGTATAGAAAGAAGAAAACTTATCCATTGTATGATATTCTTCCTCTTGCACGCAAAGGAGTCTTCCTCTCTCTTCCTTGGACTCTCTCCTATGAGATGTGAGATGGGGAAAACCATGTGCAGTAGATACAAGTGACGCATTCATCTCTCCTTTCTTTTCTATTTGCATGGAATGCTGTTTGTTTTGTATATGGCTCTACCCATGCTCCATAAGGAGGACACCTTTGCAGGACATCTATTCGGCTGTGTCGGTGAGCATCTGTAAAACAAAAATGTTGGCACATCAAACTTGAGCAAAATGATACTGAATGAAGGCTCAAATGTCTGAGCCAGATCTTCCAATATACTAATCTAAAAGCTCACCTTGGACCAAAGGTTAATAACACCGAGTTGACCAATCAGAGCATGGCAATAAATTGTTATTTGTAACTGGAATCATGTCAAATTCACTGCATAAAAAAGTAGTCTTTTTTGTTCCAACAACATGCAAGTTATCCAGTTCGTTCCTTGTTTTTTTGTGGTGCTTGTTGGACGAATCTACAATGTCCACTGTAATGTCCAATCTCACAACGATGTAGGGGCAGCATATCCCATCCTGCTTGCCACCAAAATAATTGTGACTACATCTATTTTGGCTTTGATTGTGGGCTTGGTGATATCCTGAATGTCAACCAGTATGGTACTCGTGGATACTTGTGCCACAGGTACCCGTGCACAACAAGTTACAAATCAGCTACAGAGGGTTAATTTTCATCAGGGGTACCCGTTCGTGTTCCCTACTAAGTACCTAAGAGTACTTGTGAGCATATGTCCTGAAATGGCAGGTATCCGTGAGGTACTCGTTTGAAAGAGAGTTAAAGAGAGTTTTATATCAATTTTTGATCTTTTTCACATTCACAATGGCTCTATCTGGCTCTGAGATACAAGTAATAGTGGTGTTTAAGCCATAAGTAATGTATAAAACGTCATCTGTGTAAACTAATGTGCCTAAACTGTAAAATTATGTTGACGAGTAGAGTCTAAGTTAATACAAGGGTACCCGTGAGTAGTACTCATGAGTACAAGGGTACCTGTGTCAAAGGTTCACAACAAGCCCCAAATCAGGCTCTAAGCTGATCGATACTCGTGAATAAGGGTACCCGTACTCACGAGTACTACTCGTTGGCATCTCTATGCTCCCAAAGGACTCTACTTCTATCCAAGTACCCCTGGGACAATCCAATTGTTGACTTGGGGCTGCCTAAAGTTGTTTTTCCTCGAGCTATCGAGCACAGAGGCACTGCCTGATGGAGACATGAGACATCGTCAAGCTGAAATTCTGTGAGAACTTGAAGGGCAGAACCAGGAGGCACATTCTCCTTTGTTCCAGAACTTGGGGAAGGACTGATGTTCCTTGCCTCAGAGTGGTGTAAGCAACCTGTTCCCTGATAACTAGCACTCAAGTCACTTGCCTTGCCTTGGCACAATCAAAAATTGGCAGGCTTGAACCCCCTATCTCTCAATCTCAAGCTGTGTCTTTTTTGATAGTGTAAATGTTCATAATCCCTAGTGCTAACAATTCACATCTTATCTTCAATCTGGCACTCAACCAATTTGCCAATTAATGCTGCCCTTGCGAAGGAGGAAAGCGTCGAAATGCATTCCTGAGAATGAACGGTTCGTGTTTTGTCAGCTAATGACATTCGATCAATTATTAAGTGTGCAGTGGGGTTATATGAGTTCATGGCTGTCCGACTCTTACAAGCACTTTTGTCCAATGAGAAGATCCAACACAAGCCAAGCGAAGACATCGAATTCGTTTACGTTCTTGTTTGGACACCCATCCAACTTGCCGTAGCGGAATGGACGTGGCGACCCGCCAGAGCTACCTGAGACAACCTAGGAATGACGTGTGGAACACAATCAAGCGACGAACTGCAATCATCAATCATAACTGGCGCAGCGGCCGCACTGCATTTAAGCACAGCCAAACTTGCTACACTGCTCAAGCATCTCTTTACCCACCTTAATTATCGTTTGCTTGAGTGTGAAATGGTGATAAATCAGCTTCAGGTTGCCTTCAAGAATGAGACAACAGCACAAGTCAAGGTTGAGGAGATAATCGGTCGCTTGAGTACTCATGACTTCATGCGAAACCAGTTGCGAAACACCATTGAGGATGAAGAACTGAGAAAATGTGTACAGGATCCCGCCGTGCAACCATTGAAACACAAGAGTAGGCTTGAAGGCGGCGCAACGAGTTCAGGGGCGAAGAGACGGAGCAGTTCTTGATCTCAGTCAGGTACTACTCAATAACTTTCAGATTGCAATTCTATTGATGATGTATTTTACCGTGACAGTAGGAGCTGAAGGCGTCAATGGGTGGAGCGGATGAGCACTTGACGCTGTCCAGTGGGAGCGTTCATTTGGCTCTGAATGAAAGAGTTGGGTGAGTTCCAATTTGAACAAAATGAGAAACACGAGGGACTGAACTGATATTCTTGTCTTGTTCCATGTCTTCTGCATTAGCCACTCCATTCATCTCTACATCAATATTCAATATTCATCGACATCTCTATTGGGTTTTTCAGTCTTACTGTGTGCCACTTGGTGGCAAAGTTCTTGAATGTTCTACCACTTTCTAGTTGCCACTCCTGTAAACTATATAAACACATAGAATTTCATTGTTGGTGCTCATGCATTTGCAAGAGCTCAGCCAAACGTACAAACACGTCCCGTGATCCGCTCGCCAGACCCGTATATCTACATCAGCAGAATCCTGGGGGGGTGCATATAGCGGTATGGGAGCTATAGTAGCCCATAGCCAGTTCAGCACCTGGCACGGTCATAGCTGCAAACTATGAGCCTATGTGCTGTGCTATCAGTAGCAGCGCTAGGAGACCTCGTGACGAACTTTCTGAGGTTTGATCATTGCCACGATTGCTGCAGGATTGCTTCCTCCCATCAGGTGAGTACTTCTGGTCTATGCTTTGAGGTCTCAGTCCAAGGCGGCTCCCAGCGTCGATCGAGTTTCAATCTGAGTCAGCTCAAACATCTTCTGACCCCACAATATCAGAAAATATGAAAGAAGATCCACACTTATTACATGGAGAGAGAAAGGAAGGGCCTACAGTTTAGACCTGCTGTTAATGTTAATCAAGATCTATGGTGCAAGAATACAGAGTTGTCAGGCAGAGTTGAGGACAAGCTTTGCCAACTTGAAGGAAAACTTGTGTGGGGCTTTCTTGGACTTTGCGTTATTTATTGCTTCGCCAGGAAGCCCCAGAGGCTGGAGTACCCCCATGGTTCCCGAAGAGATGCGACGTGTGATACGTGACAGTTCAGCCTTCTAAATTGACATGTGACCCCATAGAGCCAGCATCATGTGTGCCATAGTTCCGATAGTTGTATATGAAAGGCAGCAGACCCGTCGCCCCAGGGGTCGGCAATGTCGGCGTTATAACTGCTCCAAAACTGAATGACCTGCTTTTTGGTTGGAAATTTTCTCAAAATTGAAGGGCCAAACCATTTTTCCCTTGCGGCCTCCGGCCGCTTGCGCAAACCCCTGGGGGCGACCAGTTTGCCCTGTATTTCATCTACCATGTCCTCGGCAGGCAAAAGTCTGCAGCAGCTCCTTCAGAGGCTCGATGTGATTGAATCAAATATCAATGCAAGATTTAATGCTCTGGATGCGCATATCAATCCCCAAACCACAAAGGTCTCAAATCTTGAAACTCTCCAAGGTGAACAAGCAGCATCTGTGTTGACCGCTATCATGCGGACCAGTGAGGAGATGAAGGCAGAAATGTGCTGCCTGTTTCAACTTCGGGATTCTCGGTTGGAAGCAATGGAGGTGAATATAGTGACAAAGTCTTCGTGTGAATGTCCAGCATCTCCTAAGTGCTTTTCCCAGATGCTTGATGGATGATTTTGTAACTACAAGTTTAGGAAATCGTCGCCATGCTAGTACTGAAGAGAGAAGCAAAGAGATGGAACCTCCCCTCCGTACGTGTGAAGCGCATCATTTTTTCATTTGGCTAATTGAATCTCCAGTCCTTCTGCAGCATCTGCTCACACCTTTGGCTGAGTTCACTTCTAAGGCCTAGTTTGGTTGCCCTTTTTGCTCACATGACCATTCTTATGGAATCAGTCCCAGAAGACACAAAATTCGTTGGAGCAATCTGATTTATTTATAAATGATAAACACAGAAGCAGCCTTTTGCACAACTCAGGTTTTGAAGAGAAACTAAGCACTCTTTGATTTCTGTGGAGCTTTCTTTAGTTTTCCTCACACTAAGGCGTTGACACAGTTTTGTGTTGAGCGAAGCGAAGACCGTGCCGACCCAGCCCGCGACCGTACATACCTCGGACGGATATCCCTGCGTGGAGATGAGGACTGTGTGAGTGGCGGTCTTCACTTCTGAGGAGGAAGATGATCGGGGTCAACCATGGGGAGTCCGTGAGCATCGACTACGCCATGGAGAGGGTGACGACGGCACTGGGGCACAGGGGAACGTGCTAGGGAATGCGCCGCGAGGGGACGGGGAGATAGTACATGAGGAGCATTAAGGTGAGGGAAGGAGGACTGATGGTCAGGCTTACAAGAGTATTGTCGGATAATGGCACCTTTCGGACATTGGTAAACCACCGGACAAGGAGTGATCGAGTGATCGATGATCGATGATTCTCCACGAGAACAGACTTGAGTCAATGTTCAGTCAGTTCCGTCAATAGTCAGTCACTGCGCGATCAAAATTCAGTCCGCCAAATTGCCTGAAAATTCCACAGTGCAATGTCAGTTGTTCTTCAGTGCTCATTTATGCTGCCGTTCACATTGCAGGAGCCCAGCAGGAGCGGGAGCTGGCGGCCGCATCAACATACTTCATCTGAATTTTTTTACAGAGGACAAGTTCCATGTCTTACTCGTCCACCTTCCCTTTCTGCCAATCTTCCTATTCCTCTTGTCGCTCAGTCACTCGTCCCTCCACCTCTCTGTTCGCAGAAAATGGAAAGGCGGAGCGGATTGAGTGGTTATCGAAAAGATGGAGAAGAGAGAAGCGGGTAGCGGGCGCTGGTGAGTGGTTTGCTGATTTGCCGTTGCACAGAGAGTGACCTGTCAAGGAGATGCAAGATTGGTCTTGACCTTTGCGAACAGCGGTCGTAGAGGAGTTTTTAAAATGGGCCATGGCGAGTGTTTTGGATGCTTTGCATGCCATGTCGCATGTCATGAGCTCTGCTTTCCTCCCTTGGTCCTACCAATAAAGTCGAGACCTAGGTTACTAGATATCTTCAAGATCAAGGCTACACACGGAGGGAATAGTGGTTGTTGTGACGACGCAACGACATGCACCTCACACCAAAGTCTGTTATTTATCCTTTCAATTTCTTCATTCCTTTATTTTGTTTGGTCTATATGTTTATATCTTACTGTGGGGACTGTTTTCTGACGAAATTGGATCTGTAGCCTGGTCAATCGGTTCGCCGGACAAGTCGTAATCCCACGTCTTTGGGGCTGTCGTACGCTTTCCAGGCTGGTGCTTCGTTGTGCTAGGCTCGGGAATTGAAGTACAAGTGTGTCTCCTCGCTGCCCTCACTATTTTTCTTTCTCGGAGTGTCCTTTAACTGATTGTATTCATCGGTTCGACCAGTTACTGTTGTCAATAAGCTTGTGAGGCAGAGCGAGGACATTGAGGTTTGTCCCTTCCTTCCCCACACTCTCTCTTCGTGATAGGTCGGGCATGTATGGATTGTAGATAGTGCGATCATATTTGTACAACTGGCAAACCAAATATCAGCAGCAATGAGAACTAGCTAAGGCTACATTCGAACTGAATTGCAACTGGGGATGGACTGACTGAATGTGCAGCTGCAGCAGGTTGAAAGTCATCTCATTTGGCACAAACTGAAGTTCAGTCGCTCAAAAGTCAGTCGCATTTCAGTCACCGATTTCCTCCTGACTTTTGACCCATAAATGATGGAATCCGTTTTCACAGAAGTTCAGATCTTAACACGTGTATAAGAATCACTACTCAAGGCACGTCCTGGAGCTGCAAGAGAGACGTGCCAAAGGTCCCTTTGACAGAGGAACTCCAGCTACATAGTCAAGACTGACCAAGTCAAGGTCCGGAATTTAAACAAATTAGGCCCCGCTGATTCTGAGGTGCAAAATCGTCTCGAAGGGTCAGTACTCCGTTCCTTCCCCGCATTCCTCTTTTTGATTGGCATCGCTATGGGTGCTCTTTGTTTGTGGTGGTTTGGGGCAATCAGATTCTGTGCAACAAGAGTTCGAGGTACAAGACGAGACAGCACTGATGAATCAGTTGAAGAGAATTCTGCACGGATACAAATGTCCTCAGTTAAGATCTGGCATCTTTTCTGTCTTCAGTCACACCACAGTACTTCTGCAAAGCACCAGTCACATGCTTTTTCTGTCAGGAGTAACGACTCACTCTCCTCCTCCTCCTCATCGTCCCAATCCGCAAGCTTTCTCTCCAGAGTTGTCATCGATTTGGCACTTACTCTCTTGCAGCATTCCAATCGTCGACGCCGCAGCGATGGTTGCTTCCTACTGTTCGAACGATGTAAACCCAGCCTCGTTTTCGATGTTCGCATCCCCCTTCGTTCCTCCTGTCGATCGAGCTGTGCAAGTGACACGACAGCTGGCACTTACAGGATAACAGGAGATGCGGGACACCTCACCACATGAACAGAGAGCATGGACATATGAATCATGCATCAAGTTCTGTCAGCTCGTTTCACTGGGATAGACGCTTCAGAGGGATCATCAGCAAATTCCCTGGTGCTATATCTATCCTAGGGTTACCGTATAAACCGTTCCTAGGAGCTCCTAGCAGCCCCTATAGACCTTTGGGACCCTACGGCAAACTTCAAAAACCGACCTTCCATAAACTTTAAACACGTTCCCCGTGTCCGCTTCAAACAAGACCAGCTGCCGAGGTATCACATTCTTGACGAATGCACGATAAGTTTTACGAGGACTTTACATATGCTGCCAATACATGTCAATATTTGTCTATGTTAATATAAAACGTCAATATATTGTCAGTCCTCATCATCGGTCAATGTACAGGGTACCTCTGGGTATACCATGAACTCATCGTACCCATAAGAGACGAACTCGACCCCTGATTTATGGCAAAGAGATCGCCAAAGGTTGAAGACTTTTTCAACCAGAACAGACTCACGTCCTCCTTTTGAACCTGTCAAACATTTCATTGTAAGATACACAGAAGACCTTCAAGTTGGCGAAGAGCACCAGTATGTTGTCGAGTATTAGATCAATATAAGTGGTGTCCTGCAGCTTATGAGCCTGATAGCAAACGTGAAGTCTTGTTATGTGAGGAGAAATATTTTCGTTGAGTGGAAAGGCTCTGAGCATTCCTGAAGAAATGGTGAGCGTGCGGATAGTAAAATCGCTATTGCAAAGAATCTCTTGAAGACTCGCAAAATCGATGCTGCCCCTGTTCTTTACATCATAAAACGTTTCGTAGCGGAAATGAGTTAATGAAGTGAGGTTGGCCACGGAAATGCATGTGATGACACTGGAGAGAGAGCTGTCTTCTTCGTCTTCTTGGGCTCCGCCTTCTGCTTCGTCATCCAGAACCTTGGCTAGAGCAAGGTCGGAGAGGAGCGGAGCTCCTTAAATAAATCGTGTAAGCAGGTCAACGTCAACCTCGATAAAACCAAGTTTCAGACAATGAAGATTAACAAGCTTTTCGATGTTTTGGGGAAAGTCTCCTAATGATCTGCGACCGCGAAATTCGATTGCCAAGGTCGTGAGATGACCAACAATTGGGAGAACTGATTGGAGTTGATAAGCTGGAGGCACTGGTTGGTATAAAAGTACCAGCTGAAGGGAAGCAATTTGCTCAGGGAGCATTGCAGGTAGAGAGGGATGAAACATATGCTGCCCTATGTCCAGTGTTATCCTTTTGACATGATCGAGCCTAGCAATTTTCTCCACCTGCGAGGCGACTTGCTCCGACATGGGTGTCATGCCCAAGCCATCTAAGCGAAAGTCTACATGTTGCACATAGTCTAGTTGCAGATTCTTCTTCTTCTCTTCCGTCAGTTGGTAAAATAGTCCGATTTTGGTAATTGAATCCAACCGAACAGTCGAATAAAGCACGAAGGAGGCAATGGCATGAAAATTCTTTGAAACTAAGAAGCAAGGTGCCAGACGGTAGTAGCGATATTCTCGGTAATTATTTCCCCCAAAGCTTAGGCCTATTAGGAGTAGAATTTCAGGAAGAATCTCGTTCGGCAGTGCGACTGGCATCTAAACAGTCAGCATCGGAGACGACCTGAGAGCTTCTGCTAATCTGTAAAGACAGTCTAGCAGATTTGAATGTGAGCGACATTCGCAAAGCAGCGCGAAGACCTACTGTAACCTAAACGACCAAAATTGCAGGAAGGAGGACCGTAAGGAAAGGTTCGGAATTCGACAGATGATGAAATTTCGCTGCAATTTGATCTAAATTCAAAGTGTTTACGCGAAAGGTTTGCAGATAAAAGGGAGAATAACCCTTCTGTCTTATGACTACGTGTGTTTAATGCCCTTCTCAGTACTTCAAGTTTGTAACGTATTTAGCAGATTCCAGATGGCTGTCGCGGCAGTAGAGACGACAAGAAAACGGGCGAGGGGGTATTCTGGTTTAAAAGGTGATAGGCGGATATGGCTGAAATGACCTGCCATATCGTATTTGATTGCCTTTGAATTAGAGTTCTTTTCGGCAGAAGTGGTACAGGTCTGAGTTTGTTTTATTTGTTTGAGTTCCTGCCTTTCGTACCAGAACGCATACACTCATATGCGAGACCCTCCGCCTCTCCGCCTGAAACGCCGAATCACCTCGGATTGGGGCTGTATCTATGACGCAAACCGTGGGAACTTGAGAACGTTGTTTGAGGAGGTGAATAACCTCTCGTACGAAAGTATCGAGGCGGTGGAATCAAGATGGAATAGACCCGAATGAACGTCACCTCACCTCAAAGCGACTTTCGGCAAACCGGTCGCCCGGTCAGTTTTGGTCCGGGTTTTTAACCCCTACATCGCTGACCCTGCGCCACCACTCCATTGTCTGTTCCTTTCTTAGGATCACACGAAACACACTGTGTACGTTTCGCAAGCTGATTTGGGGCAGCACTCACTATGCTATCGCTAGCAAGCCTAGGACGGGATGGACAAGCAATGAATCTCGAAGATCGTGATCCTTTCGTACGAGCAACACAAGCATCGTGAATTTACGCTGTCCCGCAGAAGATTACGCAGGAGGCATCTCCTTGATCCGTCCTCTTACGCTGGGTTTGTCTCCGGATCATTTCCCATTGACGACTCCTCCATTGAATTGACAGAGAGATCCTACAGTCCCTGCTCAGCTCGTTGTAGTGTCGCAAGCTCCGTCATAAACAATAATGAAATGCTAAGCTCTGTGAAATGCCCTTTCGTACGAAAGGTTATGCTTTCTCGTACGAAAGGTTATGCTTTCTCGTACGAAAGGTTATGGTCTCTCGTCGAAGGGTTGAGCTCTCTCGTACGAAATGTTATTTCTCTCGTATGAAAGGTTATTCCTCTCGCACGAGGGTTTATTCCTCTCGGACGAAAGGTTATGCTTCTCGTTGCATTTCCTACGAAATCCTAGGTGACACTATGAGGTCGTTGATGGGGAACTGATCGGGAGAATCCCGCGTAAGGGGACGGATCAAGGAGACGACGAAAGTATTTTCTGCGGGACAGCGTAAGATCACCATGCCTGTGTCGCTCGTACGAAAAGATCACGACGAAAAGATTCGGAAAATACGATATCCTCTCGACCGAAAGAATCAGGAAACTATCCTCTTGTACGAAAGGATCGGGAAAGCGAACAAATCCCTGCCCTACTTAAGGTAGTATGTCTTCACTTTCTCTCTCAGCAATCACCGTTGCCTGATAACCATCATCGTGTGACTCATACATTCCCAGTTCGGCCATCCTCGCGCTGTCCCAGCTATCTGCAACGTAACGCACCTGTACTCGTATTCCGTCAATTTTGCTGCAGGTTGACACGATTGGACCATCCTGTCCTTTCTTCTCCGGCAACCGCCTTCACTGTTTCTACATAGGTTTATAGTGGCAGAAATCGGAAGGTATTATCTAGCGCATCGCCGTCTCACTTTCACAACGGTGCGACGACCTGAACTGCTGGAGCGTCGTCCGCGTTTTCAACTTGACAGCAATGGGAGACCTCTCCGGATCGCTGATGCCTCAAGTCGCTACGACAAGTATTTGCGATTGACCTACTTCGCCAGACGCCTGTGTGGGTTGAGGAGGGCTTTCAATCCTTTTTTGGAGTTCTCGGCTCTTGCTGCTTCAATCGCTGCGAATCCGACCTCTTCCATCGAAATCAGGAGTGGTTTTGCTGTCACAGGAATGGTCATCTCCTCCATATCTTGCCTCACCTTTGTGTCTGGGATCCTCGTCGAAGTTTTGGAAACCAAATTACGACGACTTATTCTGGAAGTCGCTCCACAAGGATCCCTAACACAGAATCACATTCGCTCAAATTTCATCACGAACATCACCTCCCTCAAACGCCACTCGGCAGTTTTCGTTGCCTTCGCAGATATCGCGGCTTCTGTAGCTTCCCATCCTGACATATCTGAGACGAGGAGGAGATCGTTCGCCTTCGCCGGGATCATGCTTGCCGCCATTGGATGTGCTCTCTACATCGTCAGCGGGTTAACGTCTCTTCTTGTCACGGATGGTATCGTGGACGATGTGGCGAAGGATGCAAACATGCCGGTCGACCTCAATGCTTTTAGTTCTCGCTCTTCGACGCTCAGCCCAGATTAGGACGACATTGGATTACGTTGCGGGGTGCCTCCCTCATCCCAGCTTCAAGATCTTTCGCGGCTTCCTGTCGTAACCAAGGGATTCCTCGACAAGAGGTTGAGGAGCTCCGAGGCTTGATAGTATTGCTCCGCAATGTATGGAATATATTCAGTCTTCAGCACAACCTCAGCGTGCAAAAACAACAGCTCCAGGGTCAAGCTTCATTAACAAGAATGTAACAGTCCAGCTCATCCTCCTTTGGAAATGCAGTTACTGTGATTGCGATCTATGTTTCCAGAAGTAAGGAACGCCTGACAACACAAGGCGGTCTCAAGAGATTCGAAGCGGCGGAAATAGCTTCCCAGTCTGCCACCACCTTCGACTTCCCCTGCCTGCGCTCAATCCCCTCCAGTTAAGCGGTTCCGAATACGTTGTTCCCCTTTCTTAACCCCAAACATCGAGTTCTGGCATACCATGTCACTGCGAAACCGCCAACTCGCAAAAATGATGGATGCTAACGTGTGAATAGGCCGGGAACCGATCATAATGTAATAGTAATAGTAATCAACGGTAAGCATTCAAGTTGCCCCACGGATTGGGACTCTGCTCCTTATGTGTATCCAAAAATCAAGCTCACATTTGCAAAATCAGTAACTGAGACACAGCAAATCGCACAGTCCTCTTTCATATGGGCTTTTAGCTTCTCTTCACTCTTCACTCTTCACTCTTCACTCTTCACTCTTCGCAATACTGCTTCTAGCCCTTCGACGTCTCCAAAGCCTGATTAGATGACAACCCCGTTCCCTTTCTTTTTGCATTCTCTGACCGGGACGCCAGAGCCTCGTTAACATAGCATAGAGATGTGTGAGGAAACGAAGCAAGCACGCCTGAAACACTCAAAGAGTTCACAAACGCTGAGAACAAGCGGTTCAGGCTGTTGGTGCAGCCCTAAGATCATGGCGAGGTTCGTAGGAGAAAGAGGGTGGTAGAATAGAAAGGTGCGTCCAGCTCGGGAAGAAAAGCGGACCTTTGGAAGCGCGTTTACAGTAAGTACAGCTGACATGAATGAAATAACATTTACTCACCTCCCACACAAGTGCAGCAAGGCTTAGGGCAAGCTCTACAGGATGGTGGTTGTGTGTGAGGGAAAAGGTCACAGAATGAAGACTGCGAAAGAACTGACTCATAATAACACGACACTGATAAATGGGAATGATATATTGTATTTGTATCACAGTGACACCACCCTATACGCTTGCAACCTTGTTCTCTGGAAGAGGTATTCAAGATGCATCACCTTCGGGACCTTTATTCTTGTTACCGCGGTATCACACATTACTGGACAATTATCCGTTAGTCACCTCAGTCTTCTCTCTGGTGTCAATGGCCATCGAGACACAAAACGGAACAATGAGCCGCTTTTATAATCCTCGGAGCATTTCACTTTTTCTGTTTTGAAGTGGCGTCGTACTAGAAATTCTTCAGGTACTTCCCTGGATCTCGGTGGGTCGACTGTGGTAGCTGGCAGACTTTTCCGCATTTTCTTAGTCATTCCTACATAAACAGCTCCAGGCAGTTGCCTCATTCATTGGCTTCTGTACCGACATGTGCACGCTAGGAAACATTTTCCGACATGACCGCTTTCCATCCACGGACACGTGAGCAGCCGATTCACGGCGCCATGCAGACTTATCTTCTCTGTGCTTCGTTCAAGTTCCCAAATTGACTTATTTCAACTTCTTTCCTCCCAAGAAACGCCATATCGCATGGCTGGTAAGCCGGTTCCTTCTATAATATCAGCCAGTTCCGACACGTGAACTGTAGCTGGCATTCTTGTCCAACAGGCATCTATCAACAAGGAATGATGACATTTTAAATGCCACAAGCTAACCAATGATTCGATTCTTAAGGTTGGTCGCACATCGTTACATGACGTTTTCCCATAATATTCAACCATATTAGATGTTGACCTGGATAATTCGTCGTGATCATAAATCAACATCGGTCCAATTCGCCTTGAAGAACTCCAATCCTATGACCATGAACCTTGCCCCAAGTTGCTCCTTCAAGCTTTCATAGTTGGACCATTGTTTTCGGGTCAAGTAAATAGTTGGAACTCCATCGGACAGATGTTGAAACGTGAGGTTTTCCAGCTGATCCGTCCAAGTTGCAGCGGAAAAAAAGGTAATGAACGGTGCATATCCTCCGTCGCCGACGTAGGTATTGTTGGTTATACAAGGCGTGTGGTGACGCGAACGCAAAGCAACTTGAAATCGGGACGTGAGACTTTTGGCGGCGCACGAACCTTGGCTGAAAGTTGAAGAATCAAAAGTACAATCGCCCCAGCGTGAATTAGGATCAGAGAAACTGCCTGAGAGGCGCAAAGCGTTATTTGGCCACGAAGCTCCACCGCGTTATCGGCTCCATTCTCAAAGTCGCTTGGGGTGGCATCATCGTCGCCGCTTCCAAGGTATTGTTTCGCGCTTGCAGAGAGAATTTGGTGGCGCCACAGCAGAGAACAGAAATATTGCAGTTTACCATAGTCGGAAAATCAGGAGCGGGCTACACTTCACCCCCTTCCACCTCTTTCTCCAAATCAGCTTCACCTCACTTCATTCACCGGTGAAGTACATGGTATCAGGAGGTGAAGTGAAGTGGTATCGGCCAACTCTGGTTCGAAGGATTGATGGAAGAGAAATGGGACCTACGAGTGCAGCAGCGCTGAGTTTGGCGCCGAGGATTATAGCGTCGACATACCAAGTGTCCCACAGAAAGTTCGTGAGGACAGAAGGCAGGAGAGAGAAGTTTGACGGACCCAACCCATGGCGAAAGATAAGGAAGGGTCGACGACTCTCTCCTCAATCCCATGCTGACCTGCTTTCTCCTCCTCAAGTCTATGTCGTCGGTGTTAAAACTGGTATGGACTTTGCAAGTCCATCAAGCAGATAGTAAGCAAAAGAAACACCAGCTAATGCCACTGGTGGGTCAGTGGAGATGTGACCAATCGTGCGAAACGGTTCGTTAAGGCCAGAAGCTGCACGAGCTCTTCTAAGATACAAGGACATACCATTCTATTGGTAGTAGTAAGAGGGGGCGAAACTTGTTCCAGGACCTACATCCGGAAGTGTTGACAAAGGTCGAGAGTCCGGAGGAGGAACAGGTGTCAATGGAATGGGGAGGACCGCAGGTTATGTAAGTCGATTGTTTCTACACGAAGCTTGGCTGCCATACCTTCCAGGCCACATGGCTTTCTCTTCCTCAGGTAGAATGGTCGTTCCAGTCGCCATTCTCTCTGTCCGCAGCAAATTCATAATTGAATCCCAAATCCTTTCCTTTTCCCGATCTCGCATCCCTTCGACCGTTTGCCCTTCAAGGCTGTTTGAAGCTTCTATTTCGTCCAGTTCAGCCCTTGTTCGACTCCGATAAGGACAACTTACCAAGAGAACGCTCAACGCCTCCCTTGATTTTACTCCAAGCTCTTTAGCATGCATCAAACCCATCCTTGTCCTTCCAACACTATCGTATGCGAGCCTGGCACTTTCGTTGTCTATTATCACCACGAAATCACCCGTCGCTTATCAAGGAATATATCAACCTTACGCTATTTTTTCACCTTCCAGCCTTATTCCGTTTTGGATTCACCACCTTTGAATCGCCTAATCCAAACAATGCCTCGAAACCTGTCTTCGCATCCAATGCCCTGTTCTTCACCAGAACCTGTAACCTTCGTCCGAGTCGAGGTATACGCGAAGCCAGTTTGTGGGTCGTGTACTTCCAATCCTTTGCCTCCAGCTGAAACCAATAGCCTGTCAGGTCATCCCGCTGTGATGTTCGAAACCCTCATCTTTCCTGCTCGCAAGACCGCCGCACGAATCTCCATCATTCCCACTTGCAAAGTCCTGACAGCATCACCGTACTCCTCGAACTTCGAAGCCAGTCCAGCGTTGTCATTTGCGGTGTTGTGCTGAGGAGGTAAATCCGGACGTGTTGATGGCTTCGACTCCACCTGAAGAAGGAGAGGACGGAGAGGAGATATCGAATACTGTAAGCGAGGAGGAAATGTGCCAAGTCCACCTGATCCAGAAAGCGGAAAAGGCTATAGGTTCGAGGGAAGGTTTGGAACGAAAGAAGGTTGGAATCAGTAAAGAGAAGGTCAACGCAAGAACCACAATCGCCTTCCACCCGTGCACTCTTTTACTGCCTCGATCTCCTGTCCCTTGTGATGGCCGCTAGTAGGAGATTGGTTTGTTGATGCTTAGCATCTTTCGTGCTCTGGTGCTGAGTTGCGTTATAACCTGCTGCCTTGCAGGATGTGAAACTTACACACTTTATAAACCAGGAGTATAGAATAGTCACGAAAGAGTAAAGTGGTAATAAAGTGAAAACACAAGAACAAGGAGCAAGTGATCAATCAGGAGAAACAATGAACGACAACACAAAGATAGTTCGAGAACAATTACCACTCAAGCGAGATGGCAACATGAACGTTGAACTGTAACTATGGGTCTAAGAGTAAGTCAAAGTAGTTGGAAGTTGTAGGCTGCAGGTGTGAACATGCCATCGTTTAGAGCTGGACAATCTTCACTTCCCTTAGTCGCGTTATTCCCTTTTCTCTTGTCTTTGGTAGTGAATAGTTTGTTTTTTTCTGACTTGCGTTTTTTTTGTTCTTCTCGCAATGGCGACTTGTGTGACTGATTTTCGTCAATCCCCGACCAGAACGACTTCTCGAACGGAAAGAAGTTCAGAGACGGCCTTTGTCGGCAAAATGATCGCCCCCACGCAGACAAAAGATCGTTTGCGCTTTCAATGATGACCCAAAGGGCCACACTTAACTTTCCATCAGTTTTACAAAGACCAACTCGATCCAATCACTTCAATTCTCAGCCCCAGAGGGGCTGCATCTACCCCATGTGGCCACGACTGGCAGTTGGATCCTTTCAGACTGTTTGGGACAGTTTGGGGATGGTTCAGGAACTCCATGTTTTGTTTCTTCACCTTGCTGGATCCGACAGGTCTTACAGAGTGTTTGGGGATGGCAAAGTGCTTTTAAACCTCATTTACCCTCATTTTCAACGTGTTCACGCCATCAGGCCGCAATTTTGTTCGGCTCTCGCACTCAACCCCTGGAACGAGGTTATGTTTCTCGTACCAAAGGGTATGTCTTCTCATATTTAAGGTTAGTTATCCACGCTGCAGTCCTGGGGAAGGTTACGCTGTCTCGTACAAAAGGTTATTTCTCTGTTACGCAAGGTTATGACCTCTCGTACGAAAGGTTATGACCTCTCGTACGAAAGGTTATTCTCCTCGTATGGAAGGTTATGTTGTCTCGCATGAAAGGTTATGCCCTCTCTTTTCAGAAGCACAGGTCATACTGTAGAAAGCTTTGCTCTGTGCAAAGGGTGAATAAGCTCTCGTACGAAAATATCGAGCAAGTGAATAAGCTCTCGTACGAAAGTATCGAGAAAGTGAATAACCTCCCGTACGAAAGCGAAAGTAACGAGAAAGTGAATAACCTCTCGTACGAAGGCATCCACGGCGCAGAGCTGCTTAAATATGCAAAATGGTTCTTTACCAACAGGCAAGTCCATGCGGGAGTTGCATTAACCCTCTCAACGGCTCATCGACTCCTACAAATTCTTATATAAGGCATAAGAACTATTCTACAGCCCTCGAATTATAATCCATAACTTGTCGACCGCAGGTAGTGGAAAAAAATTGCGGTATTTGTCCCGGCTTTTAATTTACATGTACACTGATGTCGTGTCATCAAGGAAAGGTTACTCATTGTCTTTGTCTTCATGGAGATTGATCCCCCAAGAGAGGGTAAAGCTAAGGACGCACTGGAAATGACATCACATGTTTCCAACCTCCAGCCTTGCAGTCTCCCTCAGCTCTAGGAGAGAGAACAGAATGGGCCACTAGTATCTGGCGTGCTAGAGCAGAACCACTTGAGCAGACGGTGAGAGAAGAAGTTCTGGGCATGATAAATCTTGTCCCAGGGGTAGTTGAGAGGGATTGGATCCTTGATAAGGTATGTCTTATCTCAAGAGCTACACCTGCTTACATTGATGACCTACAAAGTTTTACAACCATGTAAAGTCTCTTGCCCTCCTCAACGAAGTGTATTTTTGACAAACAGCGGTCCACATAGCCGGATTGGACACACCGTTGCATCCATTTCCCAATTTTCATTTCTGAAGTCAACTTTTTTATTCTCGGCACTGTCTCCTCCTTTCACCTGGCCAAGCTTTTCCTCAGACCAGTATCGATCTGCTATGGCTAGCCTTTTTTTTCCAGATCTTATCAAACGGAATGGAAGCAGGACTGGTGAAATCACGTGGTCTGGAGGGGTTTTCTGAACTTTCACGCGAAGAGGTCCAACAGAAATTTCCAACAAGGTATTAAAAGAGGTTAGGTCGGAGATTCGCCAACCCCTCTTCACCATCTTTTCAGCTTGCTACCTTGTTGGATATTACCCAAAGTCTTGGAAAAGCTTCACGACGGTCATTCTCAGAAAGCCCAAACGACCGGATTACTCCCTTCCTTCAGCCTACCGTAGAACTAACAGGACCACCGTTAGCTCTATGCACGTGATGAAATCCTCTATAAGGGGTATAGGAAATCAGAGCGCCGAGCTTCTTCGGACCTGAGGGTAGGCGGTAGAGTGAATCTGCGAGGTGTTAGCTCAAGCTAATTACATAGCAATGAGTTTAACCTAAAGCTCTTGTGTGAGTGGATACGGTGAACCGTCAAAAATCCCCGGTAAGTTAAATAAATCCTCAGCCTCAGCCAGCCGTAATTTTGACGAGGTCTTCGACAACTTTTCAAAACCTGACTTTACAGCGTTTTGGTTTCGCGTTATGTCATAACTCGCTCGCGCGAACTCTCACGTTTGACAAAGGGTTAGCAACGAGTTTTACCAACACACGAAATCATAACTCTTGCAAACGTCGGTTTTCGCTGCAGTGTTGCTCTGGTGAAATAGCGGCTAGTAGCTAGTGAGGTAGAGGCGACTAAATGGTTGCAGGCCTGCAACAAACCTTTGCTAACTCGTTGCTGGTAGTTAGGGTGAACGTCTAGTTCCCGGTCCGCGTTCACGGTGTCGGAACAAATACCTTCTAGCGGTCGTTTTGACGTAAAGCGTAAGTTGGTCGTAAGTTTGTGGGTGGTTACGTAGGCTTGAAAGCTGAAGTCAGGGAAAGCGCTGTCTACGGTACTAACACCTGAAAGGCGTTAGGCTGGTGGTGCTTGGGGGAAGTAAACAAGGAAGACTAAAGTATGGGCCGTTCGTGAGTAACCAGCGTGAACTTCTAGGAGCCGCCGCTTGCGAGGGTGTTGGCCACGGAAGAAAGCCCGTGCGTCTTTTGCAGACATTGTCAGGTTAATTATTGGGTCCTGGATTAGGTTAAAGCCGGATGTTATGTAGACAACACGGAGTAAACGTTGTGCCTGAAGTCCATGGAGAAGTTTTAGGACGCGGAGGAGGGAAGGGTATAAAAGGTTCACTGATAAGCTTGCGAGGCTCGTCATACGTGGATGGGTGGTGAAACTGAGTTTGCCTGCAGATAGGAAGAACCCTTATTCTTGTATCCGTCACGTAGGTTTTTGAGCCTCCACACTATGACTTCCAAAGGAGAACTTCTCGTGAAGCATGCCACATCAACATAGGTAGTTACGGGCACAACCGTCAGAAGCCTATTGTACTTGTTCTCATCGTTCACGAAGTGGGGTTTTCGAACCACCATCTGATCTGAGACTCTCGTAACTTCACTAAGCAAGAAGTTCTCAAGCTAACTACGCAAGTCGTTGTGGTAAGACAACTCCTCTACGACATCGTCAGACGACTGCTTACTAAGGCCTAAGAAACTCTTTACGCAGTTTAAGCTCCCTCCTCATAAGAGGGGGACGTAGTAGAGACTAAAAGAATTCGACGACAGGTCAGACGAAGAGACGGTAGCAGAACTTCAGTGCTTTTCGAACTATACGAAGCGAAAAGAAAGCCTCTTCCATATGGGTACCCATAGCCCTTACCAGTAGATGTTTCCAGTAAGTTATAGCTTTAGGGGAACGCCAGGATTGGCCGTATCCAGGGAAATTTAGCCATACGTGTTCGAGTTCTTGAACACTCGAGGACGACCATCTATTAAACCCTTTACCTACCGCTACAACAAAAGGAAACTACGTTGAAAGTGTGTAGAGTCCTTTAGGACAAAACGATAGGTACGCGTATAGAAATTGGTCTAGGAAAACATATTGGTCTAGGTCAGCTAGAAAGGGATACACTGTCTCTGCCGCTACGGTATTCAGATTCAGTACTCATACTGTACTGACTCGGAATCGAAGACATGCGCGTTCTGACTCCTTAACTCACAATTGGAGACAATAAGGCAGGTTTCACCGTTGGAACAGGAGATAACAACGACACTTAGCTTAGAAAGGGAAAAAGCTCTTGAAATATTTCAAGAGTGCCTATTGTTAATGCATAACAAAATCCCTCTTCTGACTCTCCTCTAAACTAAAGTTGAAGCCTTGCATCTCTTGTAAAGACTATTGATAACCGAAACATCCAACAAACAAACTTGCCTTTATATAGCTAGGAAAAGGAAGCCTCATCTACTACCAAGGTAGACGTTCAAGCTAGCCTTACGCTACCAAGACCATTAGTAAGACTTAGGTTACCGCTACTCCGCAGTATCCTCGACACCGAGGTCACAGATGGCAGGTAGAATGTAGTCGGAAGAGGTAGCGAGGTAAGCGTTCGTTACGAGCATGAGACCGTCAGAAAGGTCGGAAGTGGTGGAAGTTAAAAAGAAATAAAAGAAGGAGCCTCAGTGGTCTACTACCTAGGAGGAAACTCGGTGATCGTTGGAAACGGAAACGGTAGGAAAAGAATAGGAAAGCAAGGAAAAACTTCCATAGAACCCGGAAGAAAGACTTTGCTGTGAGACGGAGTCATACTAATAACATAGGTGTCTTACACGTTGACTCCGAACTTCCTCCAAATAAGCTATATCAGCATCCATCGAAGAAGTTCCTACCAACCTGTGCGTATCGATAAAGACTGAAGCGAAGAAACGCCCCGTAAGTACACTGGTATTAACAGTGACAAACAGCGAATAGAGGTTGTCAGAAACCTAAGCAGTATCGGTCCGGCGTTCGATGGGGAAGGAGACAGGAGCTCGGTAGGTACTTCTAGGTCTAGAGGGGGAGCAGAAGGAATTCAAGAAATTTCAAGACCTCTCGAAGAAGGAAACTTAGTCGCTACTTCCTCAGTTTACCTCCGTACACAGGACCCACTCACCTTTTCCTTCCCTACTAAAGCTCCAGAGCTCCATTCAACTTCACAAAGCTAGGCTGCTCTCCCAAGTCTCCCCTCGTCACAAAAGAGCCCCCCCGCCAACTCTACTCCACAACACGTTACTGAGGACGACCCAACCACAAGCCTTCCCTATCATCGGACTGGTACCGAGTACAATGATGAAACAGGTCAGACCGATACTGGCCTCCCTCCAAACTTAGCATCCTCTCTCGTCCCCGACCCCACCACACCTTCCGAGGATCGTACTCCGCAACCCGTATGGCAACCTGCTAAAGCTCCGCTCGGCGAGGAGGACGAAAGAAAGGTTCCACCACGGTCTATTACCGCAACAACAGGCAGTAACGCGTCTAACGTCGGAGTTTCTCCGCGGCTATCACACTATCTCCATAAGGAAAACACCACAACCTCTCACAGCGGTCTTCCCTCTCGCTCCTGAAGCGGAAGAAGAGCTAGCGAAAATTTACTCTTAACTTTCAATCGGACCTTAGCTCCTCGTAAGGGTCCATAAAGTAGAGTTCGCTGACGAAATACCAACATCTAGGATGTGCTTAACACTCGCACGGTTTAGCCCTGAAGTAGGGGAAGTCAAAGGGCATCTCCTGCTTCAGGCAGAACCGAAGGAGCTTTTACCGTGGTACAAAGAGTGGGGTCTGGTAACGAAACAGCTCGTAGTGGAGCTCCAATGGTTACCGGCAGCCTCCCAAGCAGCGTGCCCGTAAGTACACCTACAGCAGATGCTTGGGCGTAAACTCTCTAAGGGGAAGGCCGCGGACATAAAGTTCGTCTAGTCGTAACATTTTGTCCATCTCTTATCCTCTCTCCCCCCTAGGAACACGGTCAGGATACCGTTCCCGCTTACCGAAACTCCACATCGGCAGCTTCAACATCCAACAGAGGGATAGGTATTCGGTGCTAACCTACTAAAGTTAGAGCGAAAGACCCTGACGAGAAAAGGAATCCAGCAGCTAATCAGCTCCCACCTGGTGACACCCTTTCCGCGGAAACTGCAGGTTCCTCTGACTTCGGCAATGGAGAGGGAAGGAGGTCGGAAGAGCTTACTTGACACAGGTGTCAATCATTCCGCAGCAAACACCTAGCTGGACCGGACCGTGGCTTCACTACCCTCCCCTCCCGTGGTATAGAGAGACGCACCTTCCACTCAGACCGACTCTATTACGGCAGCTTTTGGAAACGGTGTGTCAGGTCCTCTCGCTACCCG
>MU271441.1:51311-65703 GCA_021432655.1 Atractiella rhizophila
AAATTGTGAAGTCGCTTCATAATCGTGGCCCCTTACTTTCGTGCGAAAGGTTATTTTCTCGCACGAAAGGTTGCGGTCCCTCGCTCGGAGGGTTATGCCCTCTCGTTCGGCTTCGGTGCGAAAAGGGATGGTTGTGAATGAAACAGTCATCTCACGAAACGATCATATTCAATAACTCTGGAGATTACTCTTTCATACGTACCGAAGGCAAGGCCCTGGCTCACTTACTGAGCAATAATGACTGCAGGAGACGTTTTAGAGATCAGCATATCCAGCCGCTCAGAACACTCGATTTTAGCGCAGTGGAATCGTTTGGTTGCTCAACGGCGGGGACATCCCCTTCGCAAAAACTAAGTGGTAGAATGCGGCGAAAGGAGGTGAATAACCTTTCGGGCACGAAAGCATTGAGCACGTGAAACAGCAAGGCGTGGGTCCGCAGATGAATGGCCTTTCAAATATGGCGTGTATTCCAAAGGGGGGGGGGGGGGGGGGGTTTGAGAATGGATTGGCAGGACATGAGTACGACTACGACTACAAGTTATCTGTGTAAGAAATCAGACCAAACAAGAAGTGTCTGATAGGCTATGGAGGAGAAAGAACTATTTCTATGACCAAAGCACCATCAACTACGGGACCTCGTTCCCGTTTACTAAGGATATAGGAGATTATCGGATGTCGATCTCGTACGAACGACTAATCGACATGTGCGCATTCGTCCCTGTGATCCCTGATGCAGTATTAAAGAGCCCAGTCGATCGCCATTACAAGTAGGCAACCTAGCCCAAAGAATCTTTCGTTCGTGCAGTGAATGACCGCTGACGAAGTGAATGCGCCGAACAGTCGAGGGCACAACGTTTGGTTATTCTCCGTTGCCCGCTCGTTTTGAATTCATCAACTCTTTGACTCAACATAATTACAGTTCAACCAACATCTCGCCCATCGCGTGTAAACGGCTGAACGAACGGACTCCTCGATTAGCCCGTGGGACGAAGATAAAAAGGCAGGCGTGGATGTTAGACGTTGTAAACGGGCGAGAGAGTTAGTACGCATTTCAATCTCGACATCTTTGCACAGGCATAGAGCAGGATGCAATCAGGTCTGTTACCCCATCGCCACCTGGCAAGTTTCCACGTCGTTAACTTCGGATAACTGAAGCTGATGCTCTCGCCTCAGTCTGATGAAAACCAACCCGTCCCCTGATAACTAGCAGTCGACCGCGTGGCATATGAAGAGTGATAAAGTTGCTGGCTATGAAATGGGTTCAAGTCTTTGATGGAAAAGTTCAACAGCAGTTGGGGATTTAAATCGATTCCGCTTCTGCACCCTTTCCCGTACAAATCCAATGAAATACTGACAGTTCAGACTAAACAGTTGGAGTCGGAAGTCGACCCGCTTGGCTAACAAACCTCCAAAAATTGCGACTCCAAAGCCTTTAAACCGGCTGGCGGCCACCAGTTTGCTGGAGCGCCGCAGCTTGACCTCCTTTTTCAACTCGAAATTGATCCGCGGCCGTTCCTCCGTTGTTCAAGGGGTTGAGTGCGAGAGCTGAACAAAATTGTGGCCTGACGGCGTGGCCATGTTGAAAATGAGGGGTAAATGAGGTTTAAAAGCACCTTGCCATCCCCAAACACTCTGTAAGACCTGTCGGATCCAGCAAGGTGAAGAAACAAAACATGGAGCGCCTGAACCATCCCCAAACAGTCTGGAAGGATCCAACTGGGAAGTGGGGGAACTAGGGCGTGGAAGAAAGTCCGATTCAGACCCTCCGGGGTTGAGAATCCGGAGTGACCGTGAAGTGGGTGGCCATTGAGTCAAAATTGAAAGCGCAAACTATCTTTTTCGGGGGCGATCATCTTGCCCACTTCTTTCGTTCGAGGAAGTCCCTCTCTTCGTTCCAGTCGCCAGAGATGGACCAAAACTTCAGTCGTAAAGATCGCCATTGTGAGAGGAACAAAAAAAACGCTTGTCAGAAGAAACAAACTATTCACTACCAAAGACAAGAGAAAAGGGTTTAACACGACTGTGGGAAGTGAAGATTGGTGCAACCCTGAACGATCGCGCGGTCACACCTGCAGCCTACAACTCCCTTTGACTTTCCCTTAGACCTATAGTTACGGTTCAACGTTCAACCCTCCATCTCGCTTGAGTGGTAATCGTTCTCGAACTATCTTTGTGTTGTCGTTCATTGTTTCTCTTGATTGTTCACTCGCTCCTTGTTCTTGTTCTTGCGTTTCGTTTTGTTACCACTTTACTCTTTCACATCCTTCATGAGTATATAAAGTGTGTAAATATCAGAGAAATATTATTCACATCCTGCAAAGCGACAGGTTATAACACAACTCAGCACCAGAGTACGAAAGATACTAGGCATCAACAAACCAATCTCCTACTAGCGGCTGTCACAAGACAAGGGACAGGAGATAGAGATAGAGATGGGGAACCGCAGTAAGAAGAGTGCACAGTGGAAGGCGATTGTGGTTCTGACGTTGTCCCTCTCTTTGCTGTTTTCGACCTTCTTTTGTTCCAAGCCTTCCCTCGAACCTATAGCGTTTTCCGCGCTTCTAGATCAGGTGGACTCGGCCCATTTTCTCCTCGCTACAGTATTCGATATCTCCTCTCCGTCCTCTCCTTCTTCAGGTGGAGTGGGAGCCATCAACACGTCCGGATCTACCTCCTCAGCACAACACTACAAATGACAAAGCTGGACTGGCTTCCAAGTTCGAGGAGTACGGTGATGTTGTCAGGACTTTCAAGTGGGAATGATGGAGATTCGTGCTGAGGCCTTACGAGGCATGAAAGATGTTCGGCGAGGGTTTCGCAAATCACAGCAGGGATGACCTGAAAGGTTAATGGTTCAGCTGGAGGCAAATGATTGGAAGTACACGAAGAACAAACCTGCTTTGCATATACCGTACTCTTTGGATTGGAGTGGACAGGGTGGAGACCGTCACAAGTATGGAAGCAAATATGAGTCACAATTTAGCGGACTGACCACTCAAAGTCCGTTACCCAATCCGAATAGTGGAAAGTCCGAATCTGACATCCTAGAAATTTGGAGCTAGTGCACAAACTGTTGGTATTCACCCCGTTGGGACTGTTTGAACATTCTAATGCAGTGTGAGGGAGTTGAAATGAAGGAGTAGGCGTTCTAGCTGGCTGGGGACTGGGAGTAAGTTTCGAGCCCAGGGACACATTTGACATTCCGAAAATGGTAGGACGTGGGAGAAATCACAGAGACTGCTCCTAAAAGCCATCCAGCTGGAGCACCAATGCTTTAATGGAATCCAAGCCACCACCACTGCTCAACAAAGCTCCCATTCTACAATTTTCAACCATCCCTCCAACCCTTACCCCGACCTCTTACCACACCTTGTTAACCTCATACACCATCCGAATACACTGAAAGATTTCCATGGTTGTTTGGGAGAGAGAAGAGAAGTGAATTGCAAAGAAGAATGTGTGGGACGGAAGCCACCCAAGGATGACCAAGTTCACGACACAACGAGTGGAGCTTGCAACCAGCGTTACTGAACTTTGTTGACCTGCTTCCTTTTTCTGGAATGGTCGCGCGTTACACGTTACATGCCCCAAAATAGTGGACTGGAATGCGGTTGGTGTTACGCGTTACAGTCCACTCCAATCGAAAGAGTACGGTACCTCGACTCGAACGAAGGCCACAGGGACGGACATTCTACCTGCGGAAGAGAAAGCCATGTAGCCTAGAAGGTATGGCAGCTAGCTTCGTGTAGAAACAATCGACTCACATAACCTGCGGTCCTCCCATTCCATGACACCTGTTCCCGGACTCTCGACTTTTGTCAACACTTCCGGATGTGGGTCCTAGAACAAGTTTCGCCCTCTTACTACTACCAAATAGAATGGTATGTCCTTGTATCTTAGAAAGAGCTCGTGCAGCTTCTGGACTTAACGAACCGTTTCGCACGATTGGCCACATCTTCACTGATCCACCAGTGGCATTATCTCGTCTTTCTTTTGAAATTCATACCAGTTTTAACAGCGACGACTCAGAATTAAGGAGGAGAAAGGAGGAGAGAGTCGTCGACTCTTCCTGTCTTTCGCCATGGGTTGGGTTCGTCAAACTTCTCTCTCCTGCCTTCTGTCCTCACATACTTTCTGTGGGGCAATTGGTATGTCAACGCCATAATCCTCGGCGCCAAGTGCAGCGATGCTGCACTCGTAGGTCCCATTTCTCTTCCATCAATCCTTCGAACCAGAGTTGGCCGATACCACTTCACTTAACCTCCAGATACCATGTACTTCACCTCCCGATACCATGTACTTCACCGGTGAATGAAGTGAGGTGAAGCTGATTTGGAGACAGAGGTAGAAGGGGGTGAAGTGTAGCTCCTGTTTTTCCGACTATAGTAAACTGCAATATTTCTGTTCTCCGCTGTGGCGCCACCAACTTCTCTCTGCGACGAAACAATACCTTGGAAGTGACATCGGGAAGGGCGACGATGATGATACCCCAAGCGACTTTGAGAATCCAGCCGATAACGCGGTGGAGCTTCGTGGCCAAATAACGCTTTCTAACACTGTCATTCAAATCCTCCAACACAGGACTCGCGTCTTTTTCAGCTGTATTGGTAGAGAAACAGCGCGCCTCGTTTGTCATTCTCGTGCTGGCACTGTCGTCCCCCAATTACAATAAGGAACCTTATCTTCATCAATTTTTGTTTCAGTGCGACCCTGTCGAGGAAGAAAATGCAAGGGATCGCCTCAGCCTTAGGGCTGACGATCCACTGTACGTCGTCAAGTTCGGTTTGGCGAGCTACTACATCTCGAAAGCTTTCACCGACTTTCACATATATCCTGTCGGTCGTAGCACGAAATGTTTCTACGCTTATTTCCCCCGTCTAAAGAAGCTTGTACTTTTGAAGGATATCTGGAGGAAGATGGAGTACGAAAAGGAAGGAGACACCATTCGCAAATTAAATGTTGCAAACGTTCCCGCCATTCTTGACGACTACGACATCGAGGGCGACCTCCAGAAGATCGAGGGGCCTTATCGCCAAACGATGCAACGTTACGTTCAGGTAACTGACAAGATCGGACGCCGTCTATCTTCCTGCACGTCCAGCTGGGAAATGGTCAGCGCAGTCTGTGAAGCTGTTCGTGGTATGTTTCTGTTGCTTTTTTGCTGTTTGTCTGACCAGCACACAGGTCACGAAGCTGCATGGGAGAGGACGAGCATCTTACACCGCGATATTTCCTCAGGCAACATCCACCATCAACATCTAACGACGAGCTAGCAGAATGGCAAGGACTTTTGATTGATTGGGAAATGGCAGAAGTCGTCAGAGTCATAACCCCGGACTACTCAATGTACTGTAAGTTCTCCTAGTTAACTGTACGACGCCATTCCTGAATCGTGAGCGATGCAGGGTACCCTTCAATTCATGATAGGCAAGGTGGGACGCCCAATAGGCGAGTTTCGATCTAGCTATGAGCTTGTGAAAGGATGTGCGGATGCCTTCGAGGGTAAGCTGCTTTGCCTTCTCCGAAAACTGAGTGTCATCGCCGTCGGGTAGCTCATTTTTGCGCCTGGAAAGACCAGAAAAATGTTGCACCGAGATATCTCTTCTGGGAACATTATTCTGGGTCCTATCTAAGAAGAGCGGCAGGGATATTTGATTGATTGGGAATTTGGGCTAGTAAGCAAGCACGAAGTCGTTCCTCAGTAACAATCCATTAAACTACATAATCTCTTCAGCGGGTCGCCTCCATCAAACTGCTTCTCGTAATGTGCGGCTCTTCGTGCACAATTGTTGACGTGGTTCTGCCCCATCACTGATCAAAGCGGTTCATGAGAGTGAGCGTATACCTTTATTATGGAGGGCTTTTTGGTCGAGAAATTAAAGCTACAACCCACGCATTTTTGTTGCCTCAGCCAAAATTAAATTCCGTGTCCGGGTTAACTTCTATTCCGTGACGAAGGACATGGTAGAACGTTCTTTTGTCCAACCGAAACCAAGATTTAGCTCCGAAAGAAGAGAAAGGCTCTCCGCACACCTTGGGGCAAATGTGCAAATTTCGAAAAGCTGTGGTGCAAACGGATTTTCCGTTTGAATCAAGTTCGCAAGTCAGTTTTCCGAGACAAGCGTTTGAACCTCGTGAGCGAAGTAGAAGGTCACATAATTTTGGTTGAGTGCGATAATGACAGACATGATGACTGTCGACACTGGAGAAGGAAGTCGGAAATGGGGGACGGACCAGGCTGCTCGCCGTTTTAAGGCATTACCAACATACCGAGACGAACATCAGATGAAGATTTGGTTCAGCCTTCGGGAAGCGCGAGAGGGGGACGCAGGTTGAACATTGAACGGTGCGGTGAGAGAAGCAGGAAATGTCCGAGTCTTCGCAGAACACAAATCGTGGCTTGAAGCCACAATGAAGGTTCCAAACGTCAAGATGATACATCTCATGTGGTATGGTCACTTTTGACGTAACATTCAACTCGTAGTTACCTGAGTAGCGTTCCTACCTTGATGTGGCCAGAACCAAATATGTGTACCTTATCCCCGCCTGAAATCACATCCCATAAACAAAGTGTACCACCACAAACAAAGCGTACCACCACAAGACAAGAAGATATAGCAGCCCATGTTTCCATCCCCCAAATATCAAATATCAGATAGCAGAGCACCAGCAAGATCGTAAATATGTTGGAGGAAAAATTGGGCAAAGCCAGAGATGTCTCAAACCCTCATTTGCATCAAATTTCTTTCAAAAAAAGAGTCTTCATTCCCTGACGCATCGTCTGGATCATCGTATTCCCCTGGACGTCTCAACCCCTAGTTTGCACCAAAATTCTTCCAAAAAACGAGAGAGTCTTCATTCCCCGGCGCATCGTCTTGATCGATGATCCACACATCGACCCCAAATTGATGTCCTGGCTGCAAGCAGAAAATGTTGAACACTGTCCCTGACTTTGAAGGGTCGAACTGAAGCTGGTATTCAAGGTTTCTCTTTTGATACCTCTCATTGAAAGATTCAGCGGGAAACACTATCAATGCATTCCGAACCGATGCAGGCAGGGCCTCAGAGAACCAGGAGGTAGAAAAGTCATAGTCTCCAAACAATGGTTTCAGCTGCACAAACAAGTTGGTCCCACACCGATCGCGTAACTTTGCACTGCTACCACAAAACAACTGGTGGACTTGACTGACTGGAAAATAAGAGTAAACCAGAATCAGCTCTGACAGATACAGCCAAGGAGAGGCTGTCAAAAATCGATCGGAAATGAGATTTGAGCCCTCCATTCCTGCATCAAGGTAAAGTGTACCCCACTCATTTGGCCTGTAAGGTCTGCGACGTGTTAGGTAACCGAATCCTGTTTGTAACCACTTAAGGAGGGCAGAGTCAATATGTCTTCCAGTGTCCTGGGCCATCCTGAATGCACTATTGGCGTCGTCACTGTTTGAAAGATTTTGAAAAGCAAAGCAAATATGATCGGGGTCCAACTTTAGCAAAAACGAACCAAAGCATTCAGCAGAGGGCATAGGACGACGGAATCCGTGTTACGTGCTCAATTCCATGAGTGTATAATGTGTAAAATAAAGTCAGCTCATCTGACCGTGACGTCTATCCTCTTGCAATATCATTCTCCATTGGCTTTACCTCCTTTTGCAATTCCATGAGGTGAGACTTTCCCTGCACTCGCAGTGTGGTCTTGAGCATAATGAGGTCATGTATGCTTTTTGGATCCAAGCAACAACGTCGTAAACCAATGGTATCGCGAGCTCCAGAAAAGATCCGCTCAACTGCCACAGCACACCCTATCAACATTTATATCAGCTGGTGTATAAAGAGAGACTAACTCAATACGGAGATACTTACCTGGAATAGCCAAGATATCTCGAGCCAAATGTGCAAGGTTTTCAAGGTTGTCTGTTGACTCGTACTTCCAAAAGGCTAACGGATCAGAGTCCCACGCCAAAGCTTCGAACCTAAACAAATAATTGATCTCCTTCATCACAGCATCTTCAGCTCTTGCTCCTGGGCCTTGCCGAATCGTAGCAAGGAAATTAGCGGTCAGGTTTACCCTTCCTTTCATTGACTTTGGTAGCGGCTGCAGTTGAGAAGGAATGGGTTGTGAAGAGGTGCTGGGAGCTTTGTAGTACTGATACCGAAAGAGGTTAATGAAGTTCTGTTTATGCTGCTCAATCTCATCACGCTCGGAGTCAAACACGGAGGAGTCCAAGAAAGAGACACCAAGACGAGGATCACAGACTGCTCCATGTCTTAATTGGCTATGGAAAGAAGATCAAGAAATGACGCACTAATCGCATAGATGTAATACGGCGAGAGATCAGATCGATAATGGTAATCACTTAACTTGTAATAGCAGTCAAGGAGAGCTTGGCGATACTCCTTGTCTACTACTGTATTTGTGACCCTAGATATTTCTTCCTTGAGGAATCCGAGGAGAGAGTGGTACACCCCAAGTGTTTGGGAGAGGCAGGAAGCCTTGTTCATTGACATGTCGTATGTCGCCTGTCGGAAAATTGCAAGCCATTTGCACACCTATACGCAGTCAGTATACTGCAGTACACTGTACACACAGCCCATCCCAAACAGATTTGAGGCTCTTGAGCCCACGTCGAAAACCGGAATCTGCTGAAGACTGGGGCGGTATCCAGAGAAGGCACAGTGGAAGGGGCAATCACTGTCTTCATCCTTGGAGGACAGCTGGGTCTGAAGGTGTTTGCATGTTGTATAAAGCCAGGAAGTAGTCTATACTTGATGGGTGAAAATTACCGGATCAAGTGAAATAACACACATAATCTTGATCATGTCCTATCGTTGTAGCGGCTGCCATCAAAACCTCAAGCTCCTTGTATCCAGGAATGTCTGAGTTCCTATCACACAATTAATAGTCAATGAACAGGACAAATCGTCAAGGGACATAGACATACGCTTCTCGTTCATGCTTCTTTTTCTCTGCCTCACTGATGGCAGTTCCTTCTTCATTATTCCGCTTCACCATGTCTACAATCTTGATTTGTCGAGCTGGCCTTTTGGACACCATGTTGATAGACCGTTTTGCGGGAATGACAAAAGCTCTAGAGGTCTGCCTCCTTTTATCGACTTTTTGGTTGGGAAACGGCAGGTCGAGAGGAGAGGCCGGGGTAACATTGTTGGGGAAGAATGTTCTGGAGGTCCAAGGACTGGGAATGGGTGGCAGAACGAACATCGTGGAGCTTCCATGTAATGTTGTCAGGTCAGAACCTATTGGACTGTTGACGAAGGACTTACGAAGACGGGGTACACAACTTTGGCGCGACGCACGTCCTCCGTCCCATTAACAAAGCGGGCGAGTAACACGGGTCACTGTTCAGATCCCGCACGTCAAAAACGACGTCGAACCCGTACGGGTTTACGACCCGACCCGTCCCGTTGAGCATCCCTAGACAGACCGGACTGGAAAATATTAGGCAAGAAAGGCATGACTAAATTGGGAGGCTGTTAGCACTGTTACAACGGAAAAACGCATAACAAACAAAGTTTACACAATGCAGTCTGAGAGGCCGCTGCTCCCAACATTGCGCTTGAGCTAGCACTAGGGTGATTGCGTCCTGAACCACTGGTATATTGGTCCATTGCAACCCATTGGCCATGGGAGGCACCAGACATTGTCACCGCAACGAATTGCACCATGATACGCACATACTTTGCTCCAGCTCCACCAGTATAAAACACGCCCTTTTAATTTCACCACCATCAAATGTTTAAATATATTCTTCCTGTGAATCAAATTTGAAGGCAATTGAACTCGGACTGGCAGCTTCAAGTCTCACAAGATTGCTTGAAGGAATCAAACATCGAAGCATGACAGCAGTTATGATATGGTGCATGGGGAAATAATCGAGAGACAACACTGAATAAAAAGTACCCAAGTGTTGTAACAATTGCCGCAATAGTGCTTCGACTCTTGTCATTATCGTTTCACAATTTTTATGTTTTTAATTCGCACAGATGTTTGACGTCAACAAAACGACGACCCCTCCCCATTACGATCCTCTCCCATTCCTTCCACTCTTGATTTTCCCTCTAATGCCAGTGTGACTCTGCGATGAAGCTGGTAGGAAGCGAAGTCTATCTCAAAATCCTGGTTGGATAGGATGAAGTTGTCTCCATAGGTGAGCAGCTGTGTGAAGATTCTCTGGCTAGTAGGGGGCGGAGTATGCAATGGAGAAGGCGTGGTACTATGGGCTGTGGTGCGGGAATGAAGCAAAAAGCTGAGGTCTGAGTTTTCGGAATGGGTGGCAAACGAAGCCATATTACCAACGCGTGAAACTCACTGAAGTTTGCCACATCTTCGGCATGTACGTATTTCCGACTTCAATTTCTCTGCTAACAAAAGATATATTGTGGCGAGAGAAATGAAATGGATGTTCAATGTCTTCGAGTGCGATTCCACATATCCGTAAGTTCTCTACCAAATTCACAGAGCTTGAGCGTGAGCGAATCTCCCTATTGTCACGAAGGTACCAGCTGTAATGGCTCCTTTCTAGATGCCTTGGAGCGTTCCTAAATGAATAGCCTAGCAGTTCGTGCCTTACCTCTTATCTTTCACATTATAATCCGACGTCCTCACTGGGGATTTCTTCTTAATTATATCGAAGAACTGTATCCTGTATCATTTCTTCAGCGGTTGGAGTTCTTTCTACAATATCAGGTCATCAGAGCAGGCACTCACGTTGGTTCATGTTGGTTGCAGAATTCGTTCCTGTCAATAGTTCTCCGATAATCTCTTTGTATGACCAAAAGGATCTTGCTCACTCGAGTTATCTAGTACAGCTTCACGGAACGACTGTTGCTACTTGCCTCGTCAGTCTCATTTATAACGTTTCAGGCTGAGCTGAATTTGACCATAGACTAGGACTTCGGAGACAAAGGTTATGATTTCATGTGTAAGTAACATCTTTGTTGGTTTCACATAGCTCTAGTAACGCCTCCTCGTAGAAATGGATCATGTTCCACACCGTTAACATGGAATGTGAGCCTCCCGGTCCACTCATCAGCCTTTTTAACCAACGGCATTAGGCGTGTCATCGTAATGGGATAGGTCGGAGCCATGAGACGAGGGACATGTTGAAGGAATGGGGAAGGCAAGTGGGTCTGAAAGTGTTG
This sequence comes from Atractiella rhizophila, assembly GCA_021432655.1. Taxonomy (NCBI): domain Eukaryota; kingdom Fungi; phylum Basidiomycota; class Atractiellomycetes; order Atractiellales; family Hoehnelomycetaceae; genus Atractiella; species Atractiella rhizophila. The sequence continues at coordinate 62,469 of MU271441.1, forward strand.
GGCTTCGACGAAGTGCGTTGTGCTCCGTTTTTTCTTCTGAGGTGAATATCTGACTCAAAGGTGTCATCAGTCGAAGCTTTAAGCGCCGCCAATCCCTTTCCTCACATCCCTCCGAAGCCAGAAGATATGGTCTCCATCTGCTACACGTCCGCAACGACCGGTACCCCAAAAGGCTCAATCCTCACGCATGCCAGCGTCACCTCTGCGGTTCTTGGAAACCTGCAGTTCGTCGTGCTTTTGTACTAGATGGATCACGACTTCACAATCGTGTTCGTTACAGCGGCGGCATAAACACTGCCGAGGACGTTGCGCTCAGTTTCAACCCTCTCTCCCGCATCTATGAACAGTTCATCGAGGAGTTCACAATGTGTGAGTCCCCCATCTTTCATCCCTGCCCTGAATCTTCAGCTGAGGCGACACGCAGGTATTGGGTAAAGTCATTGCTTTTGTTTCCTGCCCAATCCTCCCTGGATGTCCGCTCGGTTTCGCTTGTGGTGATACACTCCGGCTCGTCGAGGACATGCAGATCCTGCGTCCTACCGTTTTGGTCGGCGTGCTTCATATCTTGAACCGGTTGTATCAGGCTGTCAAGGTACGTGGCCTTCCATCAGAGGTTGGTTACAGTTGCTGATTTGAACACAGTTTCAAACCCTGGAAGCACCAGGCGTCAAAGGTAAGCATCCCAAAACAGAGATATCACGAAGCTAAAGAACGTACCAGGCAAACTCCTGAACCACATTATAGATCCGAAAATTCACAACCTGCGAACCTACAACCTTCCATTTCCCTTGCCCACAGGTCCCTCCGACATAATACTGATCCTCACAGCAGAGGAACAGGTGCGCTGTCGCTTCCTCGCCCTACCTTGCACTTCTAACACTTGATTAGCCGTCTATTGTCATTAATTCCCCGCTATCGTCGACCTAACTCGAATGACAACTCGAACGACCACTCACATCCCCTCCGCTCGGCTCCTGACATCTCCACGACAGTTGGTAACAATGGGACGTTGTGCGGACCACTGGAGGCTGGAGGAAAGCAGCAGATGGGAAATCGTGAAGGGGATGCGATGCGAGGCAGAAGGAGGACGTAAGGAACGGGAAGAGCGACAGGGAGAGAAACAGGCTGTAGTAAAGGTGGTATACAAAAATTCAAGCGATTTAAACCAAATCTGAATCTGCTGGTGCCATCTTGGAGTCGAATGTTTAAGAAATTATCAGATCTTGAAAATTGTTATTTCGGATCTCATGCTGTGGCTTCACGGTTTTTATATAATCTTACAACTGTTTCCTAGTAGCAACAATCTTTGTTCAAGCATCGTCGAGCCGCAAAAGCATTGCCAAGACGTGGTTACTTGGCCATCACTCGCTGATGATTAATACATTATCTCTCAGAATGGTTGAAGTATGGTTTTTTCATTGCCCAAATATTGTCAATCCCAGGCAATGGTGCTTGGTTGACGTCGATGATTTTCACCGTTGGCAGTGGTTGGACAAGGATCTCAAAAAGAGCCCTGTTCCGGCTAGGTATCAACCGAGAAACGACGGTGGCAGTGGCCCGTCTGACTTCGCTGCATCTTCATCTCGATGTTGTTTGCAACCCTTGAGCAATCCGCAGCTATCGCCCTTCAAAGCTCGCTCGACATTGTCCAACTTGACGGCAGGTGCAATTCCAGAGCCGAGAGACACAACGCAGGCAATCTTACAGTTGCGTCCCCAAATGCGCTTTGTCTCTTCGACAGCTATTGCGGTAGGATTGTCGTGAATCAGCGAAACGTACTCGGTGGAATCCATGTTGATGGGAGGGAAGAAGAGAGGTGCAGCGGCAGTCGCCCTTGCAGCTTCCCAGACCGTGTAAGCGGAGGCTGGTACAAACGGCGAGGCCCTGGACTCGAACCCCGCTCTAATGAGCGGCCGGAATTAGCGTCGGGTTCAAGGGGCCTTGCCCATTGCAAGTGCGTTGGTGGCCTGAGGTGGCAAATCCAATAATAGCTGCAGTTTGATGGAGCCATGGACGTCTAAAAGGCGGCGAGCGAAAAGAAATCGATGCTGAGCTGTTCGCTGGCGTTGTGGGATGGTATGGAGTTTGACGGAGAGGGCCGGATGGAGAGTTAAGCGGTGAAGATGAGGATCGGTGTCTGCGAGGAGTACGAAAAACTCTCTTTCTCCACTGCTATCTGCAATTTGTCTCTTTCGCTTCCGCACCATGAAATCGATTGTACCATCCTCTGTCAGAGTTTGGCACCGTTTTAAGTTGCATTCGTGCCACTTTCATTTGTGGCTCTAGTTTTCTTTCCCCTTTGCCGTTTCTCTTGTTTTTGCCGAGTTCCTCAAGGTATAAAAAGCCAATTATAACATCATTGTAATGCATTCCTTTAGACCCTTGGAATCAACATCCTCTATCTGTTTCTACTCGTCATCTCGAAGGGCAGATTCAGGCAAATGCCAGAATGTTAAGGAGTGTCGGACGAGACCGCCAACTGAATGGTCGTTGGTGGGAGGGGACATGGCTGCTTGTGAATTTCTGACACGGGTTGACGTAACGGCGAATGGGATCAGGATGAGGTTTCAAGTTGGTTTGTTGTGGAAGGCATCCGGCAAGGGAAGGCATCTGGTTGCAGTTGTGAGGGACTGCACCACACTCCCGCTTTGGATTGAGCACAGGGCTGCATCGCTCGAAATGATGAGGGTTGTACATCTTATTACACTAAAATCCCACCACCAACACAAACGCTCGTTAAACAGCCATTCTTTCTCCAAGTCCTTCACGAGACAAAATGGCGTCCTCGCGCCATAAGGAAAAAAAATCCCATATAGCTGTTGCTTCAACCTCCGAGCGCGTCTGCACCAGTGGCGCACCGTAACTCCTCCTCGGACATCTCAGCTTTCTGCTTCCACGTGTCCCTCTCGTGCATCAACTTGTTCACCTCCTGCTCGAGCGACCTGATATGTTCCTGTTTCTTGGCATACGATCGGCGAGCGGCCAATCTGTTTCCGAAAAGATTTGTAAATAAGTATCTGGTGGGCATGCGTGGATAAAGACGAACGTGTTCTGCTGCCGCTTGATCGCGATCGAGGATACAAGGGACCGAGTAAGCTCTTTGCTGTCATCTCCACGATTGGAATGATTCACTTTCCCACATATATAAAAATCAGCTGCAAATTGCTATCAAGGGGTAGCAGAGACGAACTTTGTAATGAGTCATCGGTTGGGACATCGGTACGATCATTGACCA